>RXID01017718.1:7970-49035 GCA_005019695.1 Trichopus zeylanicus subsp. travancoricus | reverse complement strand
GTAGGATTAGTAGTAGTAGCAGTTGCGATAGTAGCAACAATAGGAGGAGGAGGAGGAGGAGTAGTAGTAGTAGTAGCAACAGTAGTAGTTGTAGTATTAGTGTTGCAGTTGTAGTTGTAGCAGTAGTTGTAAAGGTAACAGTAGTAGTAGTTGTAGTCGTAGCAGTAGTTGTAGTAGTAGTATTAGTAGTAGTAGTAGCAGAAGTTGTAGTGGCAGTAGTATTAGTAGTAGTAGTTATAGTTGTGATGTAGCAGTAGTAGCAGTTGTAGTAGTGGTAGAGGCAGTAGTAGTAGCAGTGGTAATAGTTGCATTAGTAGCAGTAGTACTAGCAACAGTAGTAGTAGTTGTCATAATCGTAGCAATAGGAGTAGTGGTTATAAAGTAGTAGTAATAGTACTAGTAGCAGCAATAGTAGTTGTAGTTGTAGTAGTAGTGGTAGTACTAGTAGCAGTAGTAATAGTAGTAGCAATAATAGTACGAGTAGTGATAGAAGAAGTACATATAGCAGTAGTAATAGTAGTGGTAGTAGTAGTAGTAGGAGTGAGAGTAGTAGTTGTAGCTGTGATAGTAGTAGTAGTAGTAGCTGCAGCTGCAGCAACTGTAGTAGTAGGAGTAGTGGTAGTAGAAGTATTCGTAGCAGTAGTAATAGTAGTAGTAGCGGTTGTAATAGTAGTAATAGTAATAGCAGAAGTAGTAGTTGTAGTTGTAGGAGTAGTAGTAGGAGTAGAAGTAATAGAGGTAGCAGTAGTAGTAATAGTAACTATAGTAGTAGTAGTAGTAGTCGTGGTGGTGGTGGTGGTAGTAGTAGTAGTAATAGTTGTAGTAGTAGCAACAGTAGTAGTAATAGTAATAGTTGGAGTAGTAACCGGAGGCATAGTGGTAGTAGCCGTAGTAACAGAAGTGGTAGTAGCACAAGTAGTAATGGCTGTAATAGCAAGGTAGTAGTAGTAACGAAAGTAGTAGGAGTGGTTGTTGTAATACTAGTAGTAGTAGCAGTAGTAGTAGTGGTAGTAGTAGTTGTAGTTGAAGTAATAGGAGTAGTAATAGTAGCAACACCAGCGGTAGCAGTAGTAGTAGTACTAGTAGTAGTAGTAGTAGTTATAGTTGTGTTGTAGCAATAGCAGCAGTTGTAGTAAAGGTAGATGTAGTAGAAGTAGTGGTAATAGCAGCAGTATTAGCAATAGTACTTGCAGCAGTAGTCATACTAGTTGTCACAAAAGTAGCAATAGAATGATTAGTAGTTGTAGAAGTAGAAGTAGCAGAACTAGTAGCAGCAGCAGCAACAGTAGTACTACTTGCTGTAGTTGTTGTGGTAGTACTAGTAGCAATAGTAATAGTAGTAGCAGCAGCAGTAGCAGTGGTAGTAGAAGGACTAGTAGTAGTAGTAATAATAATAATATTAGTAGTAGGAGTAAGAGTAATAGTCATAGGAGTAGTAGTCGTAGTAGTAGTAGTGGTAGGAATAGCCGCTATAGTAATAGGAGTAGTGGTAGTAGAGGTACTAGTAGCAGTAGTAATATTTGTAGTAGTAGTAGTAATAGTAGGAGTAAGAGTAGTAGTAGGAGTAGTAGTAGTAGTAGTAGTAGTAGTAGTAGTAGCAACAACAACAGTAGTAATAGGAGTAGTGTTACGAGAAGTACTAGTAGCAGTAGTAATAGTAGCAGTAGCTGTTGAACTAGTAGTAATAGTAATAGCATGACTAGTAGTAGTAGTAGTAGGAGTAGTAGTAGGATTAGAAGTAGTGGTGGTAGTAGTAGTAGTAATAGTAGTAGTAGCAGCAGTAGTAGCAGCAGCCGTAATAACAGGAGTAGTAGTGGCTGTAGTGGTGGTTGTAGTGGTGGTGGTAGTGGTAGTAGTAGTAGTAGTAGTAGTAGTAGTATCAGGAATTGGAGTTGTAGTTGAAATAGCACCAGTAGCAGTAGTAGTAGGAGTTGTGGTAATACGAGTTTTTATAGGTACAGTAGTAGTAGTCATAGTAGTAGTAGAAGCAACAGTAGCAACAGTAATGATAACGGTAGTTGTAGTAGTGGTAGTTAGTAGGAGAAGTAGTAGTTGTACCAATAGAAGTACTAGCAGTGGTAGCTGTTGTAGCAGTAAGAGAAGAAGTACGTATAGTAGTAGCGGGTATAGTAGTAGAAGAAATGGTAGCAGCAATAGTGGCAGCAACAGCAGCAGTAGTAGTATTAACAGTAGCGAAAATAGTAGTAGTTGTAGCAGTAGCTGTAGTAGCAGCAACAGCAGTAGTAGTAATTGTAATCAAAGTAGTATTACTCGGAAAAGTAGAAGTAGTAGTAATAGTAGTAGTAGTACAAGCAGTATTAGTAGCAATTGTAATAGTAGTATTAACACTAGTAGCGCAGTAGTACAACGATAGTAGCAGCAGCAGTGGGAGTAGCAGCAACAGCAGTAGCAGTAGTAGTAGCAATACTAGCAGTAGTAGTAGTAGTCGTAGCAGTAATAGTGGTTGTAGTAGTGGTAGTAGAAGTACTAGTAGCTGTAGTAATAGTAGTAGTAGTAGAAAGAGGAGGAGGTGGAGGAGGAGTAGGAGTAGTAGTAGTTGTTTTGTTGTAGTAGTTGTAGCAGCAACAACAACAGTAGTAGTAGTAGGAATGGTAATAGCAGGAGTAGTAATAGTAGTAGTAGTAGTAGTAGTAGTAGTAGTCATAGTAGTAGTAGTAGTAATAGTAGTAGTACTAGTAGAAGTAGTAGTAGTTGTTGTTGTAGTAGTAGTAGTAGGAGGAGCAGTAGTAGCAGAACTAGCATTTGTAGCTGTCGTAGTTGTGGTTGTAGAAGTATTAGTAGTAGTAATAGTAGTAGTATTAATAGTAACACTAGTAGTAGTAGCAATAGTATTAGTAGCAGTAGCAGTAGTTGTAGTAACAGAAGTAGTAGTAGTAGTAGTAGTAGTAGTAGTAGTAGTAGTAAGAGTAGTAGTAGTAGTAGTAGTAGTAATATTAGTAGTATTAGTAATAGTAGTAGCAGTAGTAGTACAAGTTGTAGATGTGGCAGTGGTAGTAGCAGTAGTAATAGTCGCAAGAGTAGTAGCGGCAGCAGTAGTAGTAGCAACAGTAGCTGTAATAGTTGCTTTTATAGCAGCAACAGTTGAAGCAACCACTGTAGTAGTAGTAGCTGTAGCAGTTGAAGTAGTAGTCGTAGAAGCAGTACTAAGAGTAGTAGCTGTAGCTGTTGTAGTAGTGGTAGTCACAGTAGTTGTTGTTGTTGTGCTAGTCATAGTTGTAATTCTAGTCGCAGTACTAGCAATACTAGTAGCAGTAATAGTAGTAGTAGAAGTAATAGCAGTAGTACTAATAGTAGTAGTTGTAGAAGTAGTCGCAGTAGTAGTAGCAGTAGTAGTAGTAGTGGAGTAGTAGTAATATTAGCAACAACAACAACAACAGCTGTAGTAGTAGTGGTAGAACTAGTTATAGTAGTATTAGTAGTAGTAGGAGCAGCAGCAGCAGTAGTAGTTGTAGTAGGAGTCACAGTAGTAGTCAAAGTAGTAGTAGTTGTAGCCATATTAGTAGCTACAGGAGTAACAGCAACCGTGGTAATAGTAGTAGCAGCAGTAGTAGTAGTATTAAAAGTCAAATAGCAGCAGCAGCAATAGCAGTAGTAGTAGTCATAATAGTATTAGTAGTAGCAGTAATAGTAGTAGCAATAGCAGCAGTAGTAGTAGTACTACTACAACTAGTTGCAGTAGTAGTAGAAGTAGGACTACTACTAATAGTAGTTGTAGTAGTTGTTGTTGTTGTTGTGGTAGTAGTAGTAGGAGTAGTAGTAGCAGTAGAAGGAGCATTAGTAGTAGAAGTAGTAGTAGTTGCAGTCGTAGTTGTAGTAGTTGTAGTAGTAGCAGTAGTAGTAGCAGCAGTGGTGGTAGTAGTAGTAATATTAGTAATAGTAGTATTAATAGTAGTAGTAGTTGTAGTAGTAGCAGTGGTGGTAGTAGTAGTAATTGTAGTAGTAGAAAGAACAGTAGCAGCAGAAGTAGTAGTAGTAGCAGTCATAGTTGTGGTTGTAGAAGTATTAGTAGTAGTTGTAGTAGTCGTATTAATAGTAACACTAGTAGTAGCTGTAGTAGTATTTGTCGCAATAGTAGTAGTTGTAGTAACAGAAGTAGTAGTAGTAGTTGCAGTAGTAAGAGTAGTAGTAGTAGCCGTAGTAAGAGTAGTAGTAGTAGTGGCAATAATAATAGTAATTGTAGTAGTAGTAATAATGGTATTAGTAGTGGTAGTAGCAGTAGTAGTACAAGTAGTAGTAGTAGTAGTCGCAAGAATAGTAGCGGTAGCACTAGTAGTAGCAGCAGTAGTTGTAGTAGTTGCAGTTGTAACAGTAGCAGTTGAAGCAACAGTAGTAGTTGAAGCAACAATAGTAGTAGTGGTGGTAGTAGTAGCGGTCGAAGTAGTAGTACTCGAAGCTGTAAGAGTAGTAGTTGTAGTTGTTATAGTAGTAGTAGTGGTTGTTGTTGTACTCTGACTACTGCTACTAATACCACTACTACAACCTCTGCAAATGCCACTACTACTTCTGCTGCAATAAGTACTACAACCATAACTACCACTACTACTGCAACTGCTGCAACTAGTACTGCTTGTACTACAACTTATACTATTCCTACTGCTACAATTGCTATTGCGACCACTACAGCTACAACTACTAATTCTACTACTTCTGCTACTACTACTATAATGACTGCTAATACTTTAACTACTACAACTGCTACTATTACAGCAACTAGTAGTACTATGACTAATAGCTACTACTGTTGCTACTGCTACTATTACTACAACTACTAGTACTACTACTACTCCAACTACAACTACTGTCACTACTGCTATTGTTTCTACAGCTGCTGCTGCTTCTACTACTGCTGCTGCTACTACTACTACAACAACTACTACTGCTCCTACTACTGCTCTGACTACTCAAACTACTATTGTTATTGCTGCAACTGCTACTACTCCAACTGCTACAACTGTTACTACTACTACTACTACTTTTCTACTACTACCATGACTACTTTTCTATTACTACTACTGCTAGTGCTGCTACTGCTGATACTATAACTACAACTACTAGTACTACTACTATTACCACTACAACTGTTACTACTACTATTATTTCTTTTATAACTACTACTTACCACTACTACTATTACTATTATTACTACTACAACTACTACACTATTACTAGTACTACTACTACTAGTACTACTACTACTAATATTACAACAACTACTACTATTATGGCCGCTATTAATACTACTACTACTATTACTACTACTACTATTGCTACTGCTATTACTGCTACTGCTACTAATATTACTACTACTACAGCAACTGGTATAACTACTACATCTACTACTTTTACTACAACTACTTCTTCTACTACTACTACAAGAGCCACGACTACTACTGCGACTACTGCTACTAATGCTACTATTGCTACAACTACTATAGCAACTACTGCTACTACTGTTACTATTTCTATTACTATTGCATCTACTATTGCTGCTACTACTAATTCTACTACTATGACTACTACTACTATTACTACTACTGCTACTACTACTAATTCTACTACTATGACTACTACTACTATTACTACTACTGCTACTACTACTACAACTCCTCCTACTACTACTACAGTTACTGCTACTCCTACTACTACTACTACTAGTACCACGACTACTATTACTGCTACAACTACTGATGCTACTACTACTGCTACAACTACTACTAATACTGCTACTCCTCCGATCTGCTCTGACTACTACTGCTACTACTTACTATACTACTACTACTCTTATTGTAACTTTCACTACATCTACTACTACTACTACGTCTAGTGTTGCTACTACTACTACTACTACTACTAGTACAACTACTGCTACTACTACCGAACTGCTACTGCTACAACTGCTACTATGACTACTGCTACTATTGGTGCTCTTATTGCTCCTATTACTGCCACTGCCACTGCTCCTGGTAGTACTTCGACTACTACTATTATTACTACTACTACTACTACTACTACTACTACTACAACCATTACTGCTACGACTGCAACTACTAGTACTGCTGCTATTGCGGCTACCTCTATTACTACTGTTACTACAACTACAAAGACAACTACTCCCACAGCTACAACTTCTGCTACTGCTTTGACTACTACTACTTCTTTTGCTACTACTGCTATAACTATTTCTGCCACTACTACTGTTACTATAGCTGCTGCATCGACTACTACTACTATTGCTACTACTACTACTTCTCCGGCTACAACTGATACTACTACTGCTACAACTACTACAATAGCTACTGTTACGGGTACTACTCCCACTACTACTATTTCTGAAACTACTGCTGCTGCTGCTACTACTGCTACTATCACTGCTACAACTACCCTTATGCTACTGCTACTACTTCCACTACTACTACTGCTCCTACCACAAATATTGCTGCTACCACTGCTACTACTGTTACACTTACTACTCCTACTCCTCCTGCTACTACTACTACAACCACTACTAGTACCACTTATACTCCTACTACACTGCTTCTATTACTACTTCAACTACTACGACTACTGCCACTACGACTACTACTACTACTATTGCTAGAAAGAGGGGGAGAAAGAAAAGAAGGGGAAAAAACCGACTATTATTTCTACTGCTTCTACCACTACTACAGCTCGTACTCTTATTTCTATGGCTACTACTACTAATACTACTACTACTACTACAACTGCTCCTACTTCTGCTACACTGTTACAACAACTACTACTACTATAACTACTGCTACTACTGCTGCTGCTACTGCTACTAGTACTACTAATTTTGATACTACTACTACTACCGCTATTACCCCAACTACTACTATTGCTACTGCAACTGCTACAACTATTTTTGGTACTACAACTATTGCTACTATTACAACTTCCTATACTGCTACTACTATTTCTAGTGTTGCTCCTACTACTTCTCCAACTACTACTACAACAACTACTACTACAATAATGTCATTACTACTACAGCTACTACTATCATATCTGCTAATACTACTTCAACTACTTCTACAACCACTACTTCAACTACTGCTACTATTGCTACTTCTGCAGCAGCTGCTGCTACTACTGCTACTTCTCCTATTACTACGATTACAGCAATTAACACTACTACTACTACTTCCGCTACAGCTTTAACTACTACTACTACGGCTACTACTAATACTCCTTCAGCTACTACTGCTACTACTACAACTATCAATGCTGCTACTACTGCTACTATTGCTGATACACACCTACTGCTGCAAGTACTAATGCTGTTCCTACTACTATTGTTACTGCTACCCCTATAACTACAACTTCTGCTACTACTACAACTGCTGTTGCTACTTCTAGAAATACTACTACTTCTGCACAAACTACTACAAGTACTACTATTGTAACTTTGCGGCTACTTCTACAAATACTACTACTGCTCAAACTAATACTAGTACTCCTACTACTACTGCTCAAACTACTACTAGCACTTCTACTATACTATTGCTACTACTTCTACTACTACTACTACTACTACTACTACTACTACTACTACTACTTTACTACAAGTGCAATTGCTACTACTATTACGACCACTCCTACTACTAGTACAACTGCTACTGCTGCTGCTACTACTACTACTATTACTACTACTACTACTCCTACACCAACCCCTACTCCTACTACTACTCCTACACAAACCCCTACTCCTACTACTACTCCTACTACTACAACTACAACAACTAGTACTACAACAACAACTACTACAATTACTACTACTACTTGTGCTTCCGCTACGATGATTGCCATTACGACTACTACAATTATTACTACTGCATTTACTACTACTACTGCTGCTAATACTACGACTACTACAACAACTACTACAATTACTGCTGCTACTACTATTACTACTACTATTCATACTACCACTTCTACTGCTATTAATACTACTACTACTGCAACAACAGCTACTCCTACTACTGCAATTACTACTACTACTGTTGCTATTGCTACTACTACTGTTGCTACACCAAGTACTGCTCCTACAACTACTCTTACTCCTACCCCTACTCCTACTACTCCTACTACTACTACTACTACTACTACAACTACTAAAACTACTACAACTGCTACTAGTACCACTACTACTATTACTACAACTACTAGTGATACTGCTACTACTACTACTACTACTGCCCCTACATGTAATATTACTACAACTACAACAATAACAACTACTACTACTTCTACTACGACTACTACTTCTACAACTACAACTACGGCTATTATTGCTACTGCTACTACTACTACTACCACTGCTGTTGCAACCATCACTACTACAACAATAACTACTGCTGCTGCTGCTTCTACTACTCTACTACAACAAAAACTACTACTCCAACTACTACTACTACTATTAGTAGAACTACTACGACTACTTCTAGTACTACTACTACTACTACTATTAGTAGAACTACTACGACTACTTCTAGTACTACTACTACTACATCTCTGAGAACTACTACTAGTTCTACAACTGCAAATGCGACAACTACTGCTACTGCTACTACTGCTACTACTGCCATTACTACTACTGCTACCGTTGCTACTACAACTATGGCAACTACAACTTCTATTACTATTACGACAACTACTATTGCAACTACTACTACTGCTACTACTACTGCTATTCCTACTATTACTCTGATTAGTTCTACTACTATAACTACTTCTACTCCTAATACTTCAACTGCTATAATGACAACTATTGCAGCTACTACTACAACTATTGCTACTAGTGCAATTGCCACTACTACTACTACAACTGTAACTATTGCTACTACTGTTGTTACTACTATCGCTCCAACTACTGCTACTACTACTACTACTGATACAACTAATTCTACTACACCTACTACTACTACTTCTGCTACTACTACCGCAACTACTCATACTATTACAACAATAACCACTACTGCTACTGCAACTACTACTATTAGCACGATCGCTACTATTGCTACAACTTCTACTCTTACTTCTGCTACACTACTACTGTTGCTGTTGTTGCCACTACTTCTACTACTGCTAAAACATTTGCTACTACTAAGGCAAGTACTACTACTATTTCTACTACTACTACTACTGCTGCTGCTGCTACTAAAAATACTAATACTGATACAGCTATTATTTCTGCTACAACTACTACTCCTCCTACTACTGCTACTACTGCTACTACTTCGGCTACTACTACTACCGCTACTCCTACTAATACTACAGTTGCAACTACTACTACTGCTACAACTATTATTGCAACTAGTACTACTATTACGATCACTACAACAACTACTACTACTTCTACTTCTATTTCTACTACTATTGTTGCTATTCCTACTACTGCTACGATTGCTAAGACAACTACCACTGTTACTAGTGCAATTGCAGCTACTACCGCTACTACTAGGACTACTACTAGGACTACTACAACAACTACTACTACAATTACTACTGTTGATGCTACTATTACTACAACTACTACTTCTACTTCTTCGCCTCCTACTACTTCCACTACTACCACTATAGCTACTACTGCTACTACTGTAACTACTATAGCTACTTTTGCTTCTACTGCTACTACTACTACAACTACTAGTACTACGACGACTGCTACTACTTCCACTATTGCAACTACTGCAACTAATGCTACTTCTACTGCTACTCCTAATAGTACTACTCCAACTACTTCTACTACTATGCCTACAAGGACTAATACTACTACTACAACTATAACTTCTGCTACAACGCATACTACTATAACTAATAGTACTACTACAATAATACTATTACTAATACTACTACTAGTAATACTCACAGTGCTTATACTACTTCAAATACTACGACTACTACTACCTCTGCTACTACTATTGCCACTAATTTTTCTATAGCTACTACAACGGCTACTGCTACTACTACTACTACAACTACTGCAACTACTGCTACAATGACTCCTTCTACTACTACTCTGACAACAACAACTACAACTACTGCAACAACAACTACTACTAAAAATAATATAACAAGTAAAACTACAACTATAATACAACTATTACCAAAACTTCTACCACTAATATTGTTAGTAATACAACAACTACTACTACTACTACTACTTATGCTACAACTATTGCTACTACAATAGCTAGTACTCCAACAACTCCGGCTACTCCTGCTATTTCTACAACAACTTCTACAACTACTAGTTCTGCTACTGGTACTACTACTACTTCTCCTACTACTACAACTTCTTCGACTACTACAGCTACTATTACTACTAGTTTTACTAATAGCACTATTACTGCTACAACAACAACTACTGCTGCTACTACTGTTACTATTACTACTACTATTGTTGTTGCCACTACCACTACTACTACCAAGACAATTGTTGCTACTATTGCTAATACTACTACTACAGCTACTGCTACACCTACTACTACTACTACTAATACGCCTACTACTACTACTACTGCTACTACCATTACTGCTACTACTACTACTACTACTTCAACTACTATTACTTCTGCTGTAACTAATAGTACTACTGATACAACTACTAGAACAACAACTACTACTACTAATGCTACTACTGCGACTACTACTGTAACAACAATTTCTACCGCTACTACTCTTGTTACTACTACTACTACTGCTACTGCAGTTACTTCTACTACTAGTACTACTATGCGTCTACTATAGTTACTACAACTACCAGTAGCACTACTACTGCTGCTGCTGCTGCTACTACTACTACCTCAACTGAGATTGCTAGTACTACTTCAACTACTGTTGATGTTGCTGTAGCTACAACTAATACTACTACTCCTACTACTTTTCTTACTAATACTACTGCTGCAACTACTACTACCACTACTACTACCACTACTATTACTACTAGTACTACAACAAATACTACTACTACTACTACTACTACTACTACTACTACTACAACTGCGACTACTACAACTACTACAACTAGTACTACTACTGCGATTACTACTACTACGACGACTACTACTACTACTACAACTACTACAACCACTACTACTACCACTACTATTACTACTAGTACTACAACAAATACTACTACTACTACTACTACTACTACTACTACTACTACTACAACTGCTACTACTACAACTACTACTATTACCGCTACTGCTACTACCCTTACTATTACAACTGCTACCACTACTCCAACTACTACAGCTACTACTACAACAACTAGTGCTACTGCTACTATTCTTGCTACTACTACTACTACTAATGCTACTTCTACTACTACTAGTACTACTACTGCTATTACTACTACCACTATAACTACTACTGCTACTACTACTAGGGCTACTACTACTACTACCACCACTGTTGTTGTTGTTGTTGTTGTTTTTACCACTACTACTACTAGTACAAATTCTCAAACTACAACTACTACCGCTACTGCTTCTACTGCTACTTTACTGCTGCTGCTTCTACTGCTACTACTACTACTTCCACTACTACAATTAATACCGCTACTGGTAACACTATTATTCCTACTACTACTACTACTACCACTATTGCTGCTGCTACTACTACTATAACTTCTACTGCTTTTGTTACTACTACTATTACTACTTCTACAACTACAATTACAAATTTTCCTACTACTAGTACTACTACTATGACAACAACAACAACTACTACTACTCCTATTACGACTACTTCTCCTATAATAACAACTGCAACTACTTCACCTTCAACTACTACTGTTGCTACTACTACTTTCACTACTACTACTTCTACTACTACTCCTATTACTACAACTACTGCTGCTACTATTACGACTACTACTACAATAACTACTCCTAGTACTACTCCTACAACTACTACTTCTACAACAACTAATGCTACTACTACCACGACTTCTGCTACATATTCTACTACTACACCGGCTCCTACTGCTGCTACTGCTATTGCTACTACTACTACTAGTACTCCACCTCCTACTACTACTGCTGCTACGACTACTATTACTCCCCCTACTGCTACTACTACTACTCCAGTTGCTACTACTACTGCTACTACGACTCCAACTCCAACTCCTACATCTACTACAACTCCTACTACTACTACTGCCCCTACTCCTACTACTACTACTACTACTCCTATCACTACTTATATTCCAACTCCTCCTACAACTGCAGCTACTAGCACTACTACTACTACTACTGCCGTTGCTGCTAATACTATTACCACTACAACTACCACAACTACTCCGACAACTACTCCTACAACTACTACTGTTGCTACTACTAGTACTGCTACTACCATGACTTCTGCTAATACTACTGCTTCTGCTATGTCTCCTACTACTACTACTATTACTACTTCTACTACTAATACTAATATTAATACTACTACTACTACTACCACTGCTACTACTACTAGTACTTCTACTACTTGTACGACTAGTACAATTGCTACTACTACTACTCTCCTACTACTGGCAATACTACTACTAATACTTAGACTACTACTACTACTCCTACTACTACAATTATTACTGCTACTTCTACATATGCTACTACTGCTGCTACTACTACTTCTACTACTACTGCTACTGCTACTACTTCTACTACTACTACTACTGGTATTGCTATTGCTACTACAATTTCTACTACTAGTCCAATTACTACAACTTCTACTTCAACTACTACTTCTACTACTACTACCACTACTACTACTCCTACTATTACTAATACTACTAATACTACTACTTTTGCTACGACTACTACTACTATTTCTACCGCTGCGGCTATAGCTACTACAACTACTACTACAACGACAATTACAACAACTATTACTTCCACTACAACAATTATAGTTTCTGCTGCTACTACTGCTACTACAACTACTACTACCACTACTATTGCTACAACTATTTCAACTATTACTGCTGCTGCTACTCCTACTACTACTGCTGTACTTCTAACTGCCGCTATTAATATGGCTACTAATACTACTACTACTGAGACTGCAACTACTACTACTACTACTATTGCTACAGCTACTACTACTACTACTCAGACTGCTACTGCTGCTTCTGTTGCTGCTATTGCTACTAATACTACTACTCCTTATACTTCCCCTACTGATACTACTACTGCAACTACTGCTACTGCAACAACTACTGCGACTACTACTACTACTACTACTACTGCTACTACTACAACTACTATTACTACTGCAACTACTTCTACTACTACTACTACTACAACAACAACTGCTGCTACTAGTACTACTACTACTACTTTTACTACAATGACTACTACTACTACTGCTCTACCATTACTACTACTATTGTGACTACCATTACTACTATGCTGCTACTACTACTTCAACTGCTACTACTACTATTGCAACAACTACAGCAACTACTACAACAACTACTACTACTGATGCTACTACTCCAACTACTACTATGACTTCAACTGCTACTAAAACTACTACTACAACTGCTACAACAATTAGTGCTACTTCTACTACTCTTGCTTCTACTACTGCTACTGCAGCTATAGCTACCTCAACTACTAGTACGACTATGCTACTATTGCTGCCACTACAACAACTACTACTACTACAACTATCACTGCTGTGACTACTACTACCTCTACTGAGACTCCTACTACTACTGCTACTATTGCTGCTGTTGCTACTGCTGCGACTAATACTACTACTCCTTCCACTTTTCCTCCTAGTAATATTGGTTCAACTACTACTACTGCTACAACTACTGCAACCACTACCACTATTACTACTACTGCTGTTGCTGCAGCCACTACTACTACTACTCCTAGCACCACCACCACTTCTACTTCTACTACTCTATTACTGCTACAACTACTACTACTACTAATGCGGCTCTTCCAGCTGCTGCAACTAATACGGCTACTAATACTAATACTTTTGAGACTGCAACTACTGCTTCAACTACTATTGTTGCCGCTACTATTTCTACAACTGAGACTAAAACTACTATTACTATTGCTATTGCTATTGCTTCTGCTGTTGCTTCGACTACTAATACTACTACTCATTCTACTTCTGCTACTGATACTATTACTACAACTACTGCGACTACTTCTACTACTGCTACTACTACAACTACTAGTACCACTACTACTGCAACTGCTACAACAACAACAACAACTAATACTACTACTAGTACTACTACTCCTACTTCTAGTACAACAACTACTACTACTACTACTGCCACTACCATTACTACTAGTACTACTACTACTGCTACTGCTACTTCAACTGCTACTACTACTACAACAACTACTATAGCTAGTAATGCAACTACTACTGCTACTGATGCTACTACTGCATCTACTAGTACTTCTTCAACTGTTTCTACTAGTACTACTATGCTACCACTACTGCCACTACTACTACTACTACTACTACTACTACTACTACTACTACTACTACTACTACTACTTCCATTGCTGAGACTGCTACTACTCCTTCTAGATCTCCTACTAATACTACTACTGCAACTACTGCTACTACTACTACAACTGCGACTAGTACTACTACTGCAACTACTACTACTATTGTTGCTGCTACTACTACTACTACTACTACTACTACTACTACTACTACTACTACTGCTGCTACTGCTACTGCTACTGCGACTACCATTACTACGACTACTACTGCTACTACTACCACTGCAACTACTACAACTAGTACTATAACTAATACTACTCCTGATGCTACTACTGCAACTACTAGTACTACCTCAACTGTTGCTACTACTACTAATGCTACTATTACAACTACTACAACAACTATTTCAACAACTAGTGCTACTGCTACTACTCAAGCTACTACTACTACTACTGTTGCTACAACAACTTCTACTACTAGCACTACTATGCTACCACTACTGCCACTACTACTACTACTACTACTACCTCTGCTGAGACTACTACCACTATTGCTACTACAGCTGCTGTTGCTATTGTTGCTTCTAATACTATTACTCCTTCTACTTCTCCTACTAATGCTATTGTTGCCAATACTACTACTACTACCACTATTACTGCTACTACTACTGCTGCTAGCACTATTGCTACTACTGTTGTTGCTGCTACTAGTAGTAGTACTACTACTACAACTACTACTTTTACGACTACTACTACAGCGCTTACCACTACTACTGCTACTACAACTTCAATTGCTACTACTACTACTATAGTTGCTACTGATGCTACTTCTCCGACAACTACAGCTACTGCTGCAATAACTAGTGCTACTGCTACTACTCTTGCTACTACTACTACTACTGCTATTACTACTGCCACTATAACAACTACTGCTACTAGTACTACTAGTACCGCTGTTGTTATTGTTGTTGTCACTACCACTACTACTACTAGTATGACTTCTCCAACTAGAACTACTATTGCTACTGTTTCTACTACTACTTCATTGCTATTGCTTCTACTGTTACAACTACTATTAACACTATTACAACTACTGTCGTAACTGCTATCCCTATTACTACTACTAGTGCTACTATTGCCACTATTGCTGCTGCCACTATTACTTCTACTGCTATAGTTACTACAACTACTACAATTATCACAACTACTGTTACAAGTTCTACAACTACTAATACTACTACTATAACTACTACTACTACTACTACTTTTGCTGCAACTACTGCTACTACTACTACTACTACTACGACTACTACTACTACTACTACTACTACGTCTACTAATACTACTAATACTACTCCAACAACCACTACTACTGCGGTTGTTGTTGTTGCTACTACTGCTACTATTTATCCTACTACCACAACTAATGCTTCTACTACTATTGCTATTACTACAACCACTTCCACTAATGCTTCCATTACAACTGCCACTACTACTACTACACCTACTTTTACAACTATTGCTACTACTAGTACTACCACATAACTACTACGGCTACCATTGACTTTTACTACTACTACTACTACTTCCACTTCTCCTACAATAATAACAACTACTACTTCCACTACTACAAATGCTACTACTACTACTACTACTACTACTACTGCTGTTGCTGCTTCCATTACTACTACTGCTACTGTTGCTACTACTGCTATTATTATTATGGCTACTACAACTTATATTACTATGGCTACCACTACTACTGCTACTATTACTACAACTACTACGGCTACTACTACTACTATTACTACTATTACTCAGATTACTTCTACAGCTGTAACTACTTCTACTCCTAATACTTCAACTGCTACAATGACAACTACTGCTGCTACTACTACAACTACTTCCGCTGCTACTGCTACTACTGCAACTGCCACTACTACTGCTACTACCACCACCACTACTACTACTACAACTGCAACTACTGCTACTACTATCACACCAACTACTACTACTGCTACTAAATCAACTAATTATGCTACACCTGCTACTACTACTTCTGCTACTACTACCGCAAGTACTCATACTATTACAATAATAACCACTACTACTACAACAACTACTGCTACTACTACTACTACTATTACTATGACCGCTACTGCTGCAACAACTTCTACTATTACTACTGCTACACTACTACTACTGCTGTTCTTGCCGCTACTTCTACTATTGCTAAAACAATTGCTACTACTACTGCCAGTACTACTACTGTTGTAATTACTATGCTATTGATATTCTAAAAATACTAATACCAATACTGCTATTATTTCTTCTACAACTACTCCTCCTCCTACTATTGTTACTACTGCTACTACTTCGCCTGCTACTACTCTCGCTACTCCTACTAATACTATAGTTGCAACTGCTACTACTGCTACAACTATTATTGCAACTACTACTACTATTACTACTACTACAACAACAACTACTACTTCTACTTCTATTTCTACTACTATTGCTACTATTACTACTACTGCTATTACTGCCCCGCGGCTACTACGACTACTACTACGACTACGACTATGATTACTACAACAGCTACTACTACAATTACTACTGTTGCTGCTACTACTACTACTGCTCCTATTGCTACAACTACTACTTCTACTTCTTCTCCCCCTACTACTTCTACGACTACTACTTCTGGTACTACTGCTACAACTAACACTACTACAACTACTGCAACTACTTCTATTACAACTGCAACAACTTCTACTGCTACTACTTCTGCAACAACTACTACTACTACCATAGCAACAACTTCGACTACTGCAACTACTACTACTACTACTACTACTTATATAACTACTCCAACTACTTCTACTACTACACCTACTACTACTAATACTAATACTACAACTATGACTTCTACTACTATAAATACTACAACAACTAGTACTACTACTACAATACTATTTTTACTAATACTACCACTACTAATACTCACAGTGCTACTACTACGTCAAATACTATGACTACCACTACATCAACTACTACTATTTCTACTACGACTGCAACAACTACAGCTACTACAACTACAACTGCTGCTAATACTGCAACTACAACTATGACGACTACTACTGCTAATGCTACTACTGTTATGACTGCAACTACTACTATGATGACAACTATTTTTCCTACTACTACTACTTTTTTTCTACTATAATAGATACTATTACTACTACTATTACTATAACTACTATTACTGCTACAACGGCTACCACTACTGCTACTACTACTGCGACCACCGTTGTCGCTACTATAGCTACTACCACAATAATTATTTCTACTACTGTTGCTACTACTGCTACTACTGCTACTCCTAAAACTACACCTACTACTACTCCTTCTCATACACGTATTCCTACTACAACTCCTACTCCTACTACTACTTCTACAACAACTACTACTACTACTAGCACTACTATTACTACTACAACTCCTTCTGTTACTACTGCTACTACTACTATTACACCTCTTACTACTACTACTACTACAACTACTATTGCAACTACTACTGCTGCTGCTTATACTATAACAACTATTATTACTACTACTTCTGCTTCTGCTACTTCTGCTACTACGACTACTAGTACTACTACTGCTACGGCTACTACTACAACTAATCCTACTACTATTATTCTACTACTACTATGACTACTACTACTGCTACTACTACTGCTATTGCGATACTACTATTAGTTCTACTACTCCTATTTCTACAACTACTGCTACTACTACTACTACTACTAATACTACTACTACTAGAACAACTACTCCTGCTCCTACTATTACAACCAATACTACAACTACTACTATTACTACCATTGCAACTACTAATACTGCTTCTACTACTACTATAACCACTACTACTACACTACTTCTTCTATTACTGCTACTACAACTGCTACTACTAATACTTCTCCCGCTACTATTACTACTGCTACTACTGTTGTTAGTACTACCACTGCTACACCTACTAATATTGCTGCTATTACCACTATCATTGTTACTACTCTACTACTACTACAACTACCTCTACTGCTACTACTATTGCTGCTACACTACTACTACTACTTTTGCGACTTTGCTATGACTGCCACCACTACTACTATTACTACTATGGCTACTACTGCTATCGCTACTACGACTGCAATTACTACTACTATAGATAGCTACTACTACTACAACTACTACTACCAATGCCACTATTGTAACTGCTACTACTACTACTTCTGCTACTACTACTAGTACAACTACTGTTGCTACTACTATCATTGCAACTACTGCTACTCCTATTGCTGCTACTACTATTACCATTTCTACTATGACAACAACAACTACCACAACTATTGCTATAATTACTGCTACTACTGCTACTATTACTACTACTACCACTCCTACTATTATTACTACTACAACCACTGCTACCACTACTGATACTCCTACTACTATAGCTACTACTACTACTTATACTTCTACTGCCACTAATACTACTCCTACTACTTCTACTATCGCCCCCTACTATTACTACAACTCGTATATCTACTAGTTCTACAATTGCTTCTACTGCTTCTACTGCTACAACTACTACCACTCCTACTGTTGCTTCTACAACTACAACTAATATTGCACCTATTAGTGTTGCTATTATTACTTTTGCTACTACTGCTAATACTACTTCTACTACTGCTACTACTGCTACTACTACGGCTGCTACGACTACTACTACTACTACTATGACTATTGCTACAATAGCAACTATTACTATTACTGCTTCTGCTACTTCTGCTATTACAACTAATAAAACTACTACTTCGATTAAAATTACTAGTACTACTACTACTATGACTACTCTTGCTATTACTACCACGACTACTATTTCTACTACTACTACTACTCCTAAAACTTTTGCTTCTACCACTACCCCTATTGCTACAACTGCTATTCCTACTACTAATACTTCTTCTGCTCCTACTACTATTACTACGTCTACTACAACTACTACTAGTACTACTGCTACCACTACTGCTACTTCTACTACTACTACTGCAACTACTACTAATACTATTGTTACTACTACTGCTACTTCTCTTACTATTGCTACTAGTGCTACTACTACTACAACTACTATAATTTCTACTACAACTACTGTTACTACTGCTACTTCTACTGATACTGCAACAACAACTGCTACAACTACTGCTACTACTTCTGCCGCGGCTACCACTACTACTACATCTAATGCTACTACCAATACTCCAACTACTACAATAACTACTACTGGGGCTACTAATACTACGACAACTACTACTGCTACTACTTGTGCTAGTACTGCACTACTTCTCTTACTTCTACTGCTGCTACAGTGCTACAACTTCTATTACTACTACTACTATTTGCAATACTGCTATGTCTACTCCAACTGCTACTACTACTAGTACTTCTGCTCCTACTGCTACTACTACTACTACTTCTACTACTACTACCACTACTACTACTGCTACTACTACTAATACTATAATAGCTACTACTGCTACAACTAGTGCTAGTACTGCACTACTTCTCCTACTTCTGCTACTGCTACAGTGCTACAACTTCTATTACTACTACTATTATTTGTAATACTGCTACTTCTACTCCAACTGCTACTACTACTAGTACTTCTGCTCCTACTGCTACAACTACTACTACTTCTACTACTACTACCACTACTACTACTGCTACTACTACTAATACTACAATAGCTACTATTGCTACTACTACTACTCCTACTACTACCACCATTGCTACTACTACCATAATGACTATTACTGCTACAACAACTACTATGGCTACTACAACCACTACTACTACTACTATTACTACTACTACTCCACTACTACTGCTACTACTATTACTACTACTACCACTACAACTACTACTACTATAGCTACTACTCCTCCTCCTCCTCCTATTACAACAACTACCGCTACTACTACTAATACTACTAAAACAACTAGTCCTACTTCAACTCCGACTACTACTACAACTACTATTGCTACAAATTCCACTCATACTACTACAACGACTTCTACTGTGGCAAGTACAACAATAACTACTACTACTATGACTTCTAATACAACAACAACAACTACTACTACTACTACTATTACCACTACTATTATTGCTACTACTTCTGCTACTAGTACGATTTCTACTACTCCTAATACTCCTTCTACTACAACGGCAACTATTGCTACTACTAATAGTAGTACAACTATAACTACTCCTAATACTACTACTAGTACTACTACAACAATTACTACTACTCCTAATACTGCTACTCCTCGTACTACTCCTACAACTACTACTGCTACTACAACTAGTGCTTCTACTACCATGATTTTTGCTACAACTTAAACTACTACACTTGCACCGACTACTACCACTACTACTACTTCTACCACTAACATGACTACTACTACGACTAGTGCTACTATTACCATTACTACTACAACAACCACTACTACAACTCTTACAACAACAACTACTACTACAACTAGTGCTACTACTACGACGACTTCTACTACTTCTACAACTACTACACCGGCTCCTACAGCTAATGCTACTACTACAGCTACTTCTACTACTACTACTACTTCTACAATCACTACTACTGCTGCTACTACTCCTCCTCCTCCTACTACTGGTACTACTACTATTAATACTAATACTACTACTACTACTCCAAATACTACTACTTGTACAACTACTCCTACTCCTCCTCCTCCTCCTCCTCCTACTACTACTACTACTACTCCTCCTAATACTACGACTGTTTCAACCACTCCTGCTACTCCTACTACTACTACCATTACTACTACTACTACTACTACTACTACTACTACTACTACTACTACTACTACTACTACTACTACTACTACTACTACTACTACTAATACTACTACTACTACTACTACTGCTACTACTCCAGCTACTACTACTACTATTGCTACTACGACTCCTACTCCAATTCCTACAGCTACTTCAACTCCTACTACTACTACTGCCCCTACACCAACTACAACTATTCCTATTACTGCTACTATTCCAACTCCTCCTACAAATGCGGCTACTAGTACTATTAGTACTACAACTATTGCTGCTCCTACTATTACAACTACTACTACAACAACTACTCCTACTACTACTCCTACAACTACTACTGCTCCTACTACTTGTGCTACTACTACCACGACTTCAGCTACGACAACTAATACTACTATGTCTCCTACTACTGCTACTACTACTACTATTACTTGTACTACTAGTATAATTGCTACTACTACTCCTCCTCCTACTATTTGTACAACTACTACCAATACTAACCGTACTACTACTACTCCTACTCCTACTACTCCTCCTATTACTACTCCTAGTCTAGCACCTACAGCCACTACTACTCCTACTACTACAACAACTACTACTACTACCACTATTCCAATGCCCAGTACTACTATTGTGACTACTACTACTCCTACTACTATTACTACTGCTCCAACTCCAATTCCTACTCCAACCACCACTCCTAATACTACTACTACTGCTACACCTACTTCAACTACTAAGGCTACTACCATTATTACTACTCGGCTACTACTGCCACTACTAATACTCCAACTAGTACTACTCGTACTACAACTCCTACTCCAACCCCTACTACTACTATTGCAGCTACTACTACTACTATTGCTGCAATGTTGTTGCTACTAATATGGCTACTACTATAACTACTACTAGTTCTAATGCAACTATTACTACTACTACTACTACTGCCACTATTACAACTGCTATTGCTACTACTACTACTACTACTACAGCAACTGCTATTGCTGCTACTACCACTAATAAAACTACTCCTACTACTTCTCCTACTGCTATTACAACTGCAACTACTACTACTGCTACTACTACTGCGACTACTTCCACTACTACTACTGTGACTCTTACTACTTCTCATACTTCTATTACTACTACGGCTACTACTATTGCTACTACTACTACTTCTACTACTTTTGCTTCTACAATAACTCCTTGCGCTACTGCTGCTACTCTTGCTACTACTACTCTTACTACTGCTGTTGCTACTGCTGCTACTAGTACTATGACTACTACTACAACAACTACTACTACTACTGCTGCTGCTGCTGCTACAACTACTACTACTGCTACTACTAATACTACTATTACTATTATCCTACTAATACTACTACTACTACTCCAACTACCACTACCACTACTGTTGTTGTTGTTGCTGCTATTGCTACTATTTCTCCTACTACGACTACTAATGCTATTGCTACTATCGCTATTCCTACTACTACTCTACTAGTGCTTCTATTGCTACAATAACTACTTCTACTACAACAACTACCGCTATTAATAGTTCTACGACTATAACTACAACAACAACTATAGTTACTTTTACTACTACTTCCACTTCTCTAACAATAAAAACTACTTCTACTTCTCCAACAACAACTACTACTTCTACTACTGCAATTGCTACAAGTATTGCTACTGCTACTACTACTGACACTACTACTATTGTTACTGTTGCTATTAATGCTATAACTATGACTGCTACAACTACTACCGCTACTACAATGTATATTACTATGGCTACCACTACTATTGCTTCAACTACTACAACAACGACAACAACTACTACTACTACTCAGATTACTTCTACTACTACAACTACTTCTTATCCAAATACTTCAACGACTATAATGGCAACTACTGCTGCTACTACTACAACAACTGCTACTGCTACTGCTACTGCTGCAACTGCCACTACTACTACCACTACTACTACCACCACTGCAACTACTGCTACTATTGCTATTACTACTATCGCTCCAAATACAACTAGTACTAGTAATACAACTAATTCTGCTTCTCCTACCACTACTACTTCTGCTACAACTACTAATACTATTACAACAAAAACTACTACTACTACTACTATTACTACTATTGCTACTATTACTGCTCTCCTACTACTACTGCTACTACTACTACAACTACAACCAATACTGCCACTACGGATACTCCTACTACTACAACTACTACCACTACTTATGCTTCTACTACTGCTACTATCACCCGTACTATTACTACCACTCCTACTTCTACTAGTTCTACAACTACTTCTACTCCATCTACAACTATAACTACTACCACTCCTGCTGCTGCTTCTACTACAACCAGTAATACTGCGCCTATTAGTGTTGCTAATACTACTTCTTTTACTACTATCGATACTACTACTACGGCAGGTACGACTACTACTAGTACAACTACTATGACTTATGCTACAATAATAACTACTACTACTACTATTACTATTACAAGTACAACTACTACGACTACTATTTCTACCACTACTACTTCTACTACAACTTCTCCTATTACTAGTACTTCTTCTGCTTCAACTACTACCATTTCTTCTCCTACTGCTATTGCTACTACTGCTACTACTGTTGTTGCTGCTACTACCACCACTCCTTATGCTACTACTACTGCTACTATAGCTACCACTAGTACTGATGCTAGTACGACTGCTGCTACTAATACAACCACTACTAACACTTCTACAGCTACTACTACTACTAATACTACCACCACTTCTCCTACTACTACTACTACTTCTACTACTACTATTACTACTAGTACTGCTACTAATACTATAACTACTACTGCATCTCATATTACGGCTACTACTACTACTGCTTCTACTACTACACCTACTGCTGCAACTACTACTACTACTACAAATACTACTACTGCTACCACTACTACTACAACTACTACTCCTAGTTCAACTACTACTGCTAATACTACTACTACAACTACTACTCCTAGTTCAACTACTACTGCTAATACTACTACCACTGCTGCTACTACTACTACTACTGCTAGTATGACTATAACTATTACTACCGCCACTACTACTACTGCTACTATTGCTACTACTTCTACTACTACAGCTACTACCACTCCTGATGCTTCTTCTACTACTACTTCTAATACTACCCCTATTAGTGTTGCTATTACTACTTTTGCTACAACTACCGATACTACTACTACTCCTGCTACTACTTCTACTACAACTACAACTATTATGACTACTACCACTACTACTACTAGGACAACTACTACAATAGTGACTACCACTTCTACTACAACTATTGCTACCACTACTACGACTGCTACTGCTACTATTACAGCTATTACTACTACCACTACCACTGCTGCAATTAGTGCTACAACTACTTCTCCTCCTACTACTTGTACTACAACAGCTACTACTACTATAACTGCTATTATTGCTACTACTAGTGCGGCTACTCCGATTACCACAACTACAACAACAATAACAACAACAAAAACTACTACTACTACTACTATCACTACTATTGATACTATTATTGCTCCTACTACTACTTCTTCTACTACTACAACTACAACCACTACTGCCACTACGGATACTCCTACTACTACAGCTACTACCACTACTTATGCTTCTAGTACTGCTACTATCACCAGTACTATTACTACCACTCCTACTTCTACTAGTTCTACAACTACTTCTACTGCATCTACTACTATAACTACTACCACTCCTGCTGCTGCTTCTACTACAACCAGTAATACTGTGCCTATTAGTGTTGCTAATACTACTTCTGCTACTACTACTGATACTACTACTATGGCTGGTATGACTACTACTACTACAACTACTATGACTTATGCTACAATAATAACTACTACTACTACTGCTGCTGCTACTACTACTAAAACTATAACTACTATTACTATTACTAGTACTACTACTACGACTACTATTTCTACTACTACTTCTTCTACTACAACTTCTCCTATTACTACTACTTATCCTACTTCAACTACTACCATTTATTCTGCTACTGTTATTGCTACTACTGCTACTACAGTTGTTGCTGCTACTACTACCACTCCATATGCTACTACTATTGCTACTATAGCTACCACTAGTACTGATGCTAGTACAACTGCTGCTACTAATACTACCACTACTAACACTTCTACAGCTACTACTACTACTAATACTACCACCACTCCTCCTACTACTACTACTTCTGCTACTACTATAGCTACTACTACTGCTACTAATACTTATAACTACTAACATATCTCATATTATAGCTACTACTACTGCTGCTTCTAGTACTACAACTACTGTTGCAACTACTGCTACCACTACAAATACTACTACTGCTACCACTACTACTACAACTACTACTCCTAGGTCAACTACTACTGCTAATACTACTACCACTACTGCTAGTATGACTATAACTATTACTACCGCCACTACTACTACTGCTACTATTGCTACTGCTTCTACTACTACTGCTACTAACACTCTTGATGCTTCTTCTACTACTACTTCTAATACTACCCCTATTAGTGTTGCTATTACTACTTCAGCTACAACTACCGATACTACTACTACTGCTGCTACTACTTCTACTACAACTACAACTGTTATGACTACTACCACTACTACTACTAGGACAGCTACTACAATAGTGACTACTACTTCTACTACTTCTGCTACTACTGCTACCACAACTACTACTACTAATACAACTACTTCTATAATTACTGTTAATAGTATAACAACTACTATGACTACTATTGCTGCTACGAATACTACATCCAATACTTCCACTATTACAACTATTGCTACTGCTACTACTAATACTACCACTACTATTACTACTATTGATGCTACTATGACTACTTCTCCAACAATAATTACTAATCCAACTACTACTGCTACTCCCACTAAAACTACTATTGCTACTAATACTTCTAGTGCTACTTGTATTACTACTACTACTATTACTATTGCACCTACTATAACTCCTACTACTACCACCACTACTTCTACTTCTACAACTACACCTACTACGGCCACTACTGCAGCTGAAGCTGCTATTGCTGCTATTACTACTGCTACCATTGTCGTAACTTCTAATACTACAACTAATACTACTGGTACTACTACTACAACTGTTGCTGTAATAACTACTACTACTACAACTATTACTACTGCTAGTACTACTTCCCCCATTCCTACTACAACTTGTTCTTCTACGAGTACTACTACTAATGCAACTAGTACTACAACCACTACGACTACTACGACTACCACTACTACTTCTATTACTACTATTACAACTACCACTATTACTACTATCAAAACTAATGCTATTACTATTTCTACCGCTAATATGACTTTATATCCTACAATCACTACTACTACTACTACTTCTACTATTTCTCCTACTATGACTACTACTACTGCTACAACTATGACTCATGATGTTGCTACTTCTACATCTAGTACTACTACTACTACTACAACTACCGCTACTACTTGTACTACTACTATACCTACTTCCACTACTACAACTACTGCTACTCTTACTACTGTTCTTGCTAGTACTACTACTCCTACAACCATTACTACTACAACTATTGTTGCTTCTACTACTACTGCTACTTCTAGTACAACTATTACTACTGCTACTACGGCTACTACTGCCAGTGCTACTACAACAACTAGTTCTACTACTACTACTATTGCTACTGCTACTACTGCTATTTCTACTACTACCCCAACTACTAAAACTACTACTACTACAACATTTACTCCTACAGCTACTGCTACTACTTCTACTACTACTAATATTGCCACTAATACTACTCCTGCTACTTTTGCTACTACTGCAACTACTACTACTACTAATACTACAACTAGTACTGAGACTACTACTACTACTGCTACTACTACTACAACAACAACAACTACAACTACTCCTACTACTGCTACTACTATTTCTGCTACTCCTACCATTACCACTAATACAACTACTACTACTATAACAACTGCAGTAGCTACTGCTATTGCTACTACTGTTGCAACTTGTCCAACTACGACGACCACTACTACTATTACTTCTACTACTACAGCTACTACTGCCACTACAAGAATTGCTATTACTCCTGCTAGCAATGCTATGGCTACTAGTACTATTATCTAGTGCAGCTATTACCACTACAACTATGACTGCTACTACTACCACCACTATTGCTCCTACTACTACTATAGCTATAGCCACTACAACTACTAGAATTACTACTACTACCACCACCACCACTACTACTACTACAACAACAACAACTTCTACTACTAATACTACTATCACTAATACTACATCTACAAGAACTATTACAACAGCAACTACTACTACTTTTACTTTTGCTGCTGCTGCTGTTACTACTACTACTACTGTTACTAGTAATGCGACTACTACTGCTACTGCTGCTACTACTACTACTTCTAGTCCTACACCAACTACTATTGTACTGTTGTACAATAGCTACTACTACTACTGTTATAACTAGTACTACTACTACGACTACTACCACTACTACTTATCCTAATACTACTGCTATTGCTACTACAGCTAATGTTGTAACTACTGCTACTGCTACTACTAGTACTAGTACTTCAACTATAGCTACTGCTACTACTACAGTTGCTACTACTATTACTGCTACTAGTACTACTTCTCCTATTACTATTGCCACTGCTACCACTATTGCTCCTACTGCTACTCCTACTCCAACTAATACTACTATCGATACTTCTATCGCTGCTACTACTACTATTACTATTACTAGTATTACTACTACTACAACAACAACTAGTATTACTACTAGTTGTTGTTCTATTACTACTTCTACTACTGCTATTGTTGTTGCTACTAGTACTACAACTACAACTACTACTACTTCTGCTACTAAGGTTACTACTGCTACTACAGCTACCACTTCTTCGATTGCCACTACAACTACCACTGCTACAACTATTGCCTCTACTACTACTGCTACTATTGCTACCATCACTACTATTACTACTACTACTGCTACTACTACAATAATAATAACAACTACTGTTGTTGTTTCTACTGCCACTATTACCACCACTAATTTGACTGCCAATGAAATTACTACTACTTCTACTACTACTGCTAAAATTGCTACTATTGCTACAACCACAACTACAAGAACTATAACTACTATTACCACTATTCTATAGTTACTACTAGTGCTATAGCAACTGCTACTGCAACTACTACTAGTGCTTCTACTACTACTAGTACTACTACTGCTGCTACTATAGCTACAAATACTAGAATTACTACTACAACTTTCACAACTTCTCCCATTACTACTAATTGTCCTACTTCTATTAGTACTGCTGCTACTACCAGTGCTACTACTAGTATTGCTACCAAGATAATTTCTACTGTTGCTGCTACTACTAATACCACTACTTCTTTTTCTATAACTATTACTGCTACCAATACTACTACTACTATGACAGAACAACTTGTACTTTTCCTACTGCTGCTACTACTGCTATAACTGCTACCACTACTATGATTTCTACTTCTGCTACTAATGCAACTACTACTGCTACTGCTGCTATAACTACCACTACTACTGCTACAACTGCGACCACTACGGCTATTTTTGCCACTAAGGCTACTACTACTATTACTACTACACGATAAATTCTACTACTGCTACAATTGCTACTGCTATTACTTCTCCTCCTCATACTACTACTACTAATACTGCGGGCACAACTACTTTTACTACCGCTAATACTATTGGTACTACTACAACTACAACTACTACAATGACTATTGCTTCTACTACTGTTGTTGCAACCAATACTACTACTACTACCTCTACTTCTACTACTACTACTGCTACTACTACTACTACTACTACTATTGCAACAACTGCTACCACAACTAATACTACTATTACTACTACTACTACTACTACTATTGCTACAAGTACTGCAACTACTACTAATACTGCTAGTACAGCTGCTACCGGTACTTCTACTGCCACTACAACTACTTTTGCTATAATGACGGCTACTTTTTCTACTACTATCACTACTTGTACTACTGCAACTACTACTGGTACCGCTGCTACTACTACTATTCCTACAACTACTACTACAACTTGTGCTAGTACTGCTACTACTACTTCTACAACTACTACGACTACTGCTACTACTACTCCAGCTACACTACTACTACTACCACTACCACTACTTTAGCTACTACTATTTCTACTGCTTCTACAGCTACTACTACCACTATTACAACTTTTGCCACTGTTGCTACTGCTACTACTAATAAAATAACTACTACTACTAGTACTACCACTAATCAAGCTACTACGACTACTACTACAACTATTACTGCTACTACTGCTACTACTACTACTGCTACTGTGGCTTCTGCTACTTCTACTACCACTACTACTACTATTGCTACAACAACTACTACAACTGCTACTACTACAACTACTACTGCTACTACTATTACTACTTTTACTACTACTACTACTACTAGTACTACTGAACTACTATTGCTACTACTTGTGTAGCTAATAATACTACTCCTCCTACTACTACTACTACCACTACAACTTCTACTACAACTACTGCTACTACTGCTACTAATGCTATTGCTAATGCTACTGCAACAATAACTACCACTACTACTGCCACTACTGCTGCTATAACTACTGTCGTTGCTACTACTACCATTACTATAACTACCACTACAACTACTACTACAGCAACCAATACTACTACTAATATTTCTGCTATTGTTGTTGCTGCTATTGCTCCTTGCGCTAGTTCTACACTACTTCTCCTACTACTGCTATTGCTATTTTTCCTCCTTCTACTACTACTAATAGTACTTACGCTCCTACTGCTGCTACTACTACTACTACATCCACTTCTACTACCACTACTACTGCTGCTACTACTATTACTACAATAAGTACTATTGCTACTACTACAGAATCCCGTACTAATACCACCGCTGCTACTACTACCATTATGACTACTATTGCTATAATCACTATAGCAGCAACAACAACAACTACTACTACTCCTCGTACTCCTACTCATATTATGACTACTATTGCTACTACTACTATCACTAATACTACTAAAATAACTTCTCCTACTTCAACCCCTACTACTACTACTATGACTACTACTACCACAAATTCTACTAATACTACTTCTACAACTATAGATACAACTACTACAACTTCTGCTACAGCTACTATAGCAACTACTACTACTACTATGACTGCTAATACTAGTACTAGTACTACTACTACTAGTACGACTACTACTCCTACTACTACTACTACTAATACTACTACTACTACTACTACTAATACTACTCCTGCTACTACTATTGTTGCTACTACTACTATGACTACTACTATGACTACTACTATGACTACTACTACTCCTCCACCTCCTCCTCCTCCTGCTTCTACTACTGCTACTACTGCTACTTTGACTACTACTACTAACTCCCAAAGCTACTCTTATAGCTATTTTCGCTACTAGTATTATCACTACTACTACTACTCAAATTATGGCTACTACACTACTAATACTTCTGCTATTACTGCTACTTTTGCTACTTCTACTACTGCTACTACTACTAGTAGTAGTAGTAGTATCAATTTAAGTAGTAGTCATAGATGTACTAGTAGCAGCAATAATAGTAGTAGTAGCAGTAGTAGTTATAGTAATAGTAATAGTGGTAATAAGGGCAGCAGTAATAGTAGTAGTAGTAGTAGCAGTGTTAGGACTAGTTGTAGTAGTACAAGTAGTAGTAGTAGTAAGAATAGTATTAGTTACAATAGTAGAAGTAGTAGTAGTAGCAGTTGCAGTAGTTGGAGTAGTAGGACTAGTAGCAGTAGTAGCAGTCTAAGTAGTGACAGCAACAACAGTAGTAGTAGTAATAGTAGAAGTAGTAGTAGTAGTCGTAGGAGTCATAGTTGTAGTTGTAGTACTAGTACTAGTATTAGTAGTCATAGAAGTAGTAGTAGTAGTAGTAAATGCAATAGTAGTAGTAGTGGTAGAAGTACTAGTAGCAGATGTAGTAGTTGTAGTAGTAATAATAATAGTAGTAGTAGTAGGAGCAGAACTAGTAGTGGTAGTTGAAGTAGTAGTTGTTGGGTAGGGGTAGTAGTAGTCAGAGTAGTTATAGCAATGGGAGTTCGAGTAGGAGTAGTAGTAGCCATAGTAGTTGTAGTAGTAGGAGTAGGAGTAGTAAAAGTAGTAGTAGAAGGAGTATTAGTAGTTGTAATAGTTGAAGTAGTAGTAGTAGTAGTAGTGAAGGTAGTAGTAGTAGTAGTAGAAGCTGTAGTAGAAGTAGTAGTAGTAGGAGGAGGAGCAGTAGTCGTGGTTGTGGTAGTAGTGCTTATAGTGGTTGTAATAGGAGTAGTAGCGGTAGTAGCAGTAGCAATAGCTATATGAGAAGTAGAAGTGGCAGCAGTTGCAAAAGTAATAGTAACAGTAGTAGTAGGTATAGTAGTTGTTGCAGTAGTAGTTTTAGTATTAGTAGGAGTAGCAGTAGTTGGAAGATTAGTATTAGTAGTTATAGTAGTAATAGTAGTACTATTAGTAATAGTTATTGTAATAGTAGTAGTAATAGTTGTTGTTGTCGTTGTTGTAGTAGTAGTAGTAGTAGTAGTAGTCGTAGGAGCAGTAGTGGTAAAATTAGTATTAGTAGTTGCAATAGTTATCATAGTAATATTAGTAGCAGCAATAACAACAGTCGTAGTAGTTGTTATGGTAGTTCTTGTAGTAGTAATAGTAGTACTATTAGTAGTAATAGTTGTTGTAGTAGTAGTCGTTGTAGTAGTAGTAATAGTAGTTGTAGTAGTAGTAGTATTAGTAGTTGTAGCTGTAGTTGTAAAATTAGTATTAGCAGTTGTAATAGTAGTAGTAGTAGTATTAATAGTGGTGGTGGTGGTAGTAGTAGTAGTATAAGTTGGAGTAGGCATAGTAGTAGCTGTAATAGTAGTAGAACTCATAGGAGTAGGACTAGGAATAGTAGTAGTCATAGTAGTAGTAGAAGTAGTTCTCATTGTAGTAGTAATAGGAGGAGTGGTAGTAGCAGAAGTAGTAATAATAGCCGTAGTCGTCATAGTAGTAGTAGTAGTAGTAGTAGTAGTAGTAGTAGTAGTAGTTGTGGTAGTAGCAGTAGCAGCAATAGCAGTAGTAGCAGTAGCAGCTTTAGTAGTAGTAGTAGTAGTAGTAGTATTAGTAGGAGTAGGAGTAGGAGTAGTAGTCGTAATAGTAGTACTAGTACTAGTAGTAGTTGTTGTCATAGTAGAAGCAGTAGTAGGAGTAGGACTAGGAATAGTAGTAGTCATAGTAATAGTAGTAGTAGTAGTAGTAGTAGTAGCCGCAGCAGCAGTAATAGCAGTAGTTGTTTCGTTTGTAGCAGTAGCTATAGTAGTCATTGCAATAGTAGAACTAGTAGCTGTAGTAGCAGAAACAGTCCTAGTAGTAGCAGTAGTAGCAATAGCATATGTACTAGCAAAAGTAGTAGAAGTGGTAGTCATAGTAGTAATAGTAGTAATAGTTGCTGTTGTAGCAGTAGTACTCACAGTAGTAGCAGCAGTAGCAGTAGTGGTAGCAGTTATTGTTGTAATAGTAGTAGTAGTAATAGTAATAGTAGAAGAAGTAGCAGCAATAGTAGCAGAGATATTTGTAGGAGTAGAAGTAGTAGTAGTAGTAATCATTGTTGTAGTAATAGTAGTAGTATAAGAAGTAGTTGTACTAGAAGTGGTAGTAGTAGAACTAGTTGGAGGAGTGATAGTATTAAAAGTAGTAGTAGTATTATTGTCAGCAGTCACAGTAGTTGAAGTAGTGCTAGTAGTATTATCAGTAGTAAGAGTAGTAGAAGTAGTACTAGTCATAATAGAAGAAGTAGTAGTAGTAGTAGTAGTAGTAGTAGTAGTAGTAGTAGTAAAAGTGGAAGTTGCAGCCACAATAGTAGTAGCAGTAGTAGAAGTAGTATTAGTAGTAGGATGAGAGTTAGAGTAGTAACAGCAGAAACTGTAGGAGTAGTAGTAGTTGCAGGAGGAGTAGTAGTAGTAGGAGTAGTATTAGTAGTGGTAGCTGCAGTAGTAATAAGAGGAGGAGGAGAAGCTGCAGTAGTAGTAGCAGTAGTGGCAACAATAGTAGTAGCAGTAGTACTAGTAGAAGTAGTAGAAGTAGCAGTAGTAGTAGCAGCAGTAGTAGTAGTATTCATAGTAGAGGTAGCAGTAGTAGTGGTAATAGTACAAGTAGTAGGAGTAGTAGCAGTAGTAGTATTAGCAATAGTAAAAGTAGTAGTAGTAGCAGTAGTAGTAGCAATAGTAGTATTAGCAGTAGTAAAAGTAGTAGTAGTAGTAATAGTAGTAGTGGAATTAGCAGTAATAGTGGCATTAGCAGTAGTAGTAGTCGTAATAGTAGTAGCAATATTAGCAGTATGAGAAGTAGAATTAGTAGCAGTAGTAGTAGTAGTAGTAGTAGTAGAAACAATAGTAGTCGTGGTAGTACAAGTAGTAGCTACAGTAATAGCAATAGTAACAGTTGTAGTAATAGTAATGCAATAGTAGTAGTAGTGGAAGTAATTAGAGTAATAGTTATTGTAGTAGAAGCAGAAGATGTAGTAGTAGCAGTAGTTGTAGCCTAGCAAGAGTAATAGTAGGCCAAGTAGTAGTGTTGTAGTACTAGTAGCAGTAGGAGGAGAAGTTGTAGTAGTAGTAGTAGTAACAGGAGTAGTAGTAGTAGTAGTACTAGCAGGAGTAGTAGTAGCAGTAGTTGTAGTAGCGGGAGTAATATTAGTAGAGGTAGTGGTAGTGGCATTAGCTGCATTAGTAGTAGTAGCAGTAGTAGTAGAAGTAGTTATTAAAGTAGTAGTACCAGTCATTGCTGTAGTAGCAGCAGAAGTAGTAGTAGCAGTAGTAGCAGTAGTTGCAGTAGTCATAGAACTAGTATAAGAGTAGTAGTAGCAGTAGTAATAGCAGTAGTAGTAGGACTACTAGTGGTAGCAACAGTAGCAATAGTAGTAGTAGTAGCAGGGGTAGCAATAGCAGGAAAAGTATTTGAAGTAGCAAAAGTAGTAGTAGTAGTATGAGTAGTAGTAGCAATAGTTGTAATGGTATAGTAGTAGCAGCAGTAGTAGCTGTAGTAGCAATAGTAGTAGTGGTAGTAGTAGTAGCAATAGCAGCTATTGTGGCAGTAGTAGTAGTAGTAGTAGTAGCAGCAATAGTAGTAGTAGTGATAGTAGTAGTAGTAAAATTACTAGTTGTAGTAGTCGTCGAAGTTGAAGTAGTAGTAGCAGTAGTACTAGCAGCAACAGTAGTTGAAGTGGTAACATTAGTAGTTGTAGAAGCAGAATTAGTAGCAATAGCTGCGACTATTGTAGTAGTAGTTGATGTAGTAGCGGCAACAACAACATTGGTTGTGTAGTAGTAGTAGTAGTAGTAGAAGAAGAAGAAGCAGCAGTAGTAGTAGTAGTGGCAGTAGTAGTAGTAGTAGTAACAGCAGCAGCAGTAGTAGTAGTAATAGGAGTAGTAGTGCCAGTAAGAGTAGCGGAAGCTATTGTAATAATAGAAGTTAAAGTAGTAGTTATAGCTGTTGCAATAGTCGTAGTCGTTGTTGCAATAGTAGTCAAAGTAGTCATAGTAGAAGTAGTAGTAGTATTAATTGTAATAGTAGTAGTAGTAGTGGTAGTGGTAGTAGTAGTAGTAGTAGTAGTAGTAGTAGTAGTAGTAGTAGTAGTAGTAGTAGTAGTAGTAGTAGTAATAGAAGCAGTAGTAGTAATAGTATTAGTAGCAGCAGCTGCAATAGTGATATCAATAGTAGAAGTAGTCGGAGAAGTCGGGTGGTAGCAGTAGTAGTAGAAGAAGAAGAAGTAGTAGTAGTAGCTGCGATAGTAATAGTAGTAGTAGTTGGAGGAGAAGGAGATGAAGAGTAGTAGTAATAGCAAAAGTAGTAGTTATAATAGTAGTAGTAGTACTAGTTGTAGCAGTGGTAGCGGTAGTAGTAGTTATAATAGTAGTGGTTGTAGTAGCAATAGTTCTAGTAGTAGGAGAAGTAGAGGAAGTAGCAATAGCAGTAGTAGTAATAATAGAAGTCATGATAGTACCAGTAGAACAAGACGCAGCAGCAGTAATTGCAATAGTAGTAGTAGTTGTAGTAATGGCAGTAGTAGTAGTAGCAATAGTACTAGCAATAGTTGTAGCTACAGAAGCAGTAGTACTAGTAGTAGTAGTAGGAGTAAAAGAAGTAGGGTAATAGTACTAATAGTAGCAGGAGGAGATGTTGTATTAGTAGTAGTAGTAGTGGTAGTAGTAGCAAAAAAAACAGTAGTAGCAATAGTAGTAGTTGTAGTAGTAGTAGTAATAGTTGTTGTAACAGTATTGGCAGTAGTAGCAGTAGTGGTAGTAGTTGTAATAGTAGTTGTAGTAGAAACAGTAGTAGTAGTAGTAGTAGTAGCAGCAACAGTAGGAGTAGTGGTTGCTGTAGTAGTGGTAGTAGTTGTAATTGAAGTAGTAGTAGTAGTAGTAGCTACGGTAGGAGTAGCAGCAATAGTAATAGTAGTACTTATAGTAGTAGTTGTACTAGTAGCTGTACCAAAAGTAGTAGTGTTAGCAGTAGTAGTAGTAGTAGTAGTAGTAGTAGCTGTAGTAGTAGTGGTCGTAATAGTAGCAGCATAAGTATTAGTAGAGACAGTTGTAGTTGGTGTAGTAGTAGTAGTAGTGTTAGTAGTACTAGTGGTAGTACTATAGTAGGACATGTTGTAGTAGAAGCAAAAGTAGTAGTTGAACTAGCAGTAGAAGTAGTTGCGGCAATTATTGTAGTGGTAGCAGTTATAGCGGCAACTACAATAGAAGTTGTAGCGTTATAGTAGTAGTAGTTGCAGTAGTAGCAGCAGCAGTAGTAGTAGTGGTGGCAACACCAATAGTAGTAGTAGTGTAGTAGTAGTAGTTGTTGTAGTAGTAGAAGTAGTAGCAATAGTGGTAGTAGTAACAGCAACAGCAGTAGTAGTATCAGTAGTAGTAGCAGAAGTAGTAGTAGTAGAACTTGTAGAAATAGGAGAAGTGGTAGTAGGAATAGCAATAGTTGTAGTGGTAGTAGTCATAGTAATAGCAGTAGTAGTAGTTGTAGTAGTCATAGTATTAGTAGTGATAGTGGTTGTAGTAGTAGCAGTAGTAGCTATAGTTTTAGTAGTAGTAGTAGTAGCAGTAGTAGCCATTGTTTTACTAGTTGTAGCAGCAGCAGCAGAAGTAGCTATAGTAGTAGTTGTAGTAGTAGTAGTAGTAGTAGTAGTAGTTGCAGTATTAGCAGTAGTTAGTAGTTGTAGTTGTAGTAGCAGTAGCAATAGTAGTAGTAATAGGTGTAGTACTAGTAGTTGTAGAAGTAGTAGTGGCAATAGCAGTAGCAATAGTAGTGGCAAGAGTAGTTACAGTAGCAGCAGCAGCAGCAGCAGCAGTAGTAGTAGTTGTCATAGAAGTAATAGAAGTAGTAGTAGCAATAGTAGTAATAATAGTAGAAGCAGCAGCAGTAGCATTGACAATAGTAATAGTTGTATTATTATCATTATTATTATTATTATTAGCAGTAGTAGCAGTAATATTAGTAGTATTACGAGTAATAGTAGCAGTAGCAGAAGTAATAGTAGTAATAGTAGTAGTAGTGGTAGTAGTAATAGCAGAAGTATCAGTCGTAGTAGTAATAGTATGAGCAGTAGTAGAAGTCTGAATAGTTGTAGCAGTAGTAGAAGTAGTAGTAGTTGTAAGAGAAGCAGAAGTGGTAGCGGTAGTAGTAGTAGTAGAACTAGTAATAAGTAATAGTAGTAGTGCCAGATGTAGCAGTAGTAGAAGCCTTAGTGGTAGTCGTAGTAGAAGTAGGAGTAGTAGTTATTATTGTAATAGAAGGAGGAGTTGCGGTAGTAGTAGCAGCAGCAACAGCCACAACAGCAAGAGTAGTTGTTGTAGTAGAAGTAGTAGTACTAGTACTAGTAGTAGTAGTAGCAGTAGTAGTAGTAATAGTAGTAGCCGTAGTAGTAGTAATCGTAGTAGTAGTAGTAGTAGCTGTAGAAGTCGAAGTACTAGTTGTACTAGTAGTAGTAGTAGCCGCAATGAAACAAGTAGTAGTTGTAGTAGCAACAGCAGCAGTAGATGTAGTAGTAGTAATAGTAGTAGCAGGAAAAGTAGCAGTAGAAGTTGTAGTAGCTGTAGCGACTGTAGCAAAAGTAGCTGCAGAAGTAGTATCAGTAGCAGTGGAAGTGGTAGTAGGAGTAGCAGTAGTAGTAGTAGTAGGAGTAGTGGCAACAGTGACAACAACAATAGTAGTAGTTACTATAGTAGTCGTGGTAGTTATAGCCATAGTAGTTGTAGTTGTAGAAGTAGGAGGACGAGGAGTAGGTGTAGGAGTAGGAGTGGTAGTATGAGTAGCAACAGAAGTAGGACTAGTAGTCGCAGTAATAGTAGAAGTAGTAGTAGTCGTTGGAGTTGTAGTAGTTTTAATAGGTGTAATAGAAGTAGTACCAGCGGCAACAGTCGTAGTAGTAGTTGTTGCAGAAAAAGTAGTTTCAAGAATAGTAGTAGTAGTAGTGGGACTAGTTGTAGCTGGAGCAGTTGTTGTAGTTGTAGTTATAGCTGTAGAAGTAGTAGTAGGAGTTGTAGAAGTATCCACAGTAGTATTAGTTGTTGTAGTAGTAGTAGAAGTAGTAGTAGGCAGAGGAGTTGTACTAGTAGAAGTAGTAGTAGTAGCAGTGGCAGTCGTAGTAGTAGCAGGAGGAGGAGTTGTAGAAGTGATAGTAGTGTTTGTCATAGTAGTAGTTGTAGTACTAGTAGTAGTAGTGGTTGCTGTAGTAGGTTGTAGGAGTAGTAGTAGTAGTAGCAATAGGAGTAGTTGTAGCTGTAGTTGTAGAAGTAGTAGTATTAGTAGTAGGAGCAACAGTAGTAGTAGCAGTAGCAGTTGTAAAAGTGGTAGTAGTAGCTGTAGTAGTAGTAGTAGTAGTAGTCGTAGTATGAGTAGTACTAGTAGCAATAGGATTAGTTGTAGTAGTAGTAGTTGTAGCAGTAGTAGTATGAGTAGTAGCAATTGTAGTAGTTGTTGGAGTTGTAGCAGTTCTAGTAGTAGTAGGAGGAGGAGGAGGAGCAGGAGGATTAGTAGTAGGAGGAGGAGGAGGAGTAGGAGTAGTTGTAGTAGTAGGAGTAGTTGCAGTAGCAATAGGAGTAGTTCTAGAAGAAGCAGTTGTAGCATAGTAGTAGTAGTAGTAGTAGCAGTTCTTGTAGTGGTAGTAGTAGTAGTAGTAGTTGTTGTAGTAGTAGTAGTAGTAGTGATAGTAGTAGTAGTAGAAGTAGTAGTCAACGTAGTAGTAGTAGTAGTTGTTGTTGTTGTCGTTGAAGTAGTGGGAGTCGCGGTAGTAGTAGCAGTACTAGTAGTAGGAGTAGTAGTTGTTGCAATTGTAGAAGTTGTAGTAGCAGTAGTATTAGTAGTAGTGATAGTAGAAGTTGTTGGAGTAATAGTGGTGCGAGTACTAGTTGTTATAGTTGTAGTGTAGTAGTAGTTGTAGTAATATTAGTAGTAGAGGGATTAGGAGTAGCAATAGTAGCAGTAGTATTAGTTGTAGTATAAGCAGTAGAAGTAGTAGTTTTTGTAGTTGCAGTTGTAGCTGTATTAGTAGCAGCAGTAGTAGTCGTAGTGGCAGTGGTAGTTATAGCAAAAGTAGCAGCAGTAATAGGAGTAGTAGTAGTAGTTGTAGTAGTAGTAGTTGCGGTATTTGGAGTAATAGAAGTAGTACCAAAAGCAACAATAGTAGTAGTTTTAGTAGTAGCAGCAGCAGTAGTTTCAAGAATAGTAGTAGCAGTAGTAGTGGAAGTAGTAGTTGCAGTAATAGTTGTTATACTAGTAGTTGCAGCAGTAGAAGTAGTGATAGGAGTAGCAGTAGGAGTAGTAGTTGGAGTAGTGGTAGTAAACATAGTAGTAGTAGAAGTAGTAGTACCTGCAGTGGTAGTTATAGTAGTAGTAGGAGAAGGAGTTGTAGAAGTGGTAGTAGTGTTTGTTTAGTAGTAGTAGCAGTAGTAGTACTAGTAGTAGTAGTTGTAGTAGAAGTAATAGCAGTAGGTGCAGTAGTGCTAGTAGCTCTAGTAGGTAGTAGGAGTAGTAGTAGTAGTAGCAATAGGAGTTGTTGTTGTAATAGTCGTAGTAGTAGTAGTATTAGCTGTAGGAGCAGTAGTAGTAGGTGTAGTAGTAGTAGGAGGAGTAGTAGTAGTAGTAGTAGTAGTAGTAGTAGGAGTAGTAGTAGCAATGAGAGTAGTTGTTGTAGTAGTATCAATAGCAGTAATAATTATAGTAGTTGTTCGTGTAGTTGCAGTTCTAGTAATAGTAGTAGTAGTAGCAGCAGTAGTAGGAGTAGTAGTACAAGTAGTAGTGGTAGGTGCAATAGTAGTAGTAGCAATAGCAATAGTAGCAGTAGCAATAGGAGTAGTTGTAGTAGTAGGAGTAGGAGTAGAAGTAGTACTTGTAGTAGTGGAAGAAGAAGTACTAATAGTAGTAGTAGTAGTGGTGGTGGTAGAAGTAGAGGAAGTAGTAGTAGTTGTAGAAGTAGTAGTAGTTGTAGAAGTAATAGTAGTAGTGTGGTGGTGGTGGTGGTGGTGGTGGTGGATGCAATAGTAGCAATAGTAGTTGTAGTTGTAGTAGTAGTGGTAGTAGTACTAGTAGCAATAGTAGCAGTAGTACTAGTAGTAGTAGGGGTAGTTGTACCAATAGTAGTAGTAGTTGTAGAAGTAGTAGGAGGAGGAGTAGCTGTAGGAGTAGGAGTAGCAGTATGAGTAGCAATAGAAGTAGTACCAGCAGTTACAGTAATAGTGGAAGTAGTAGTAGTTGTTGGAGTAGTAGTAGCAGCAACAGCGGTAGTAGTAGTTTTTGTAATAGGTGTAATAGAAGTAGTACCAACGGCAACAGTAGTAGTAGTAGTAGTTGTAGTAGCAGTAGTTTCAAGGATAGTGGTGGTAGTAATAGTAGTGGAGTAGTAGTTGCAGGAGTAGTTGTTGTAGTAGTACTTGTATCAGTAGAAGTAGTAGTAGGAGTAGCTGAAGGAGTAGTAGTAGTAGTAGTGGAAGTAGTAGCAGCAGCAGTGGTAGTCGTAGCAAAGGTAGGAGGAGGAATGGTAGTGTTTGTCATCGTAGTAGTAGTAGTACTAGTAGGAGTAGTGGTTGCTGTAGTAGGTAGTAGGAGTAGTAGTAGTAGTAGCAATAGGAGTAGTTGTAGTAGTAGTTGCAGTAGTAGTAGCATTAGCAGTAGGAGCAATAATAGTTGTAGAAGTAGTAGTAGTAGATGTAGTAGTAGTAGTAGTAGTAGTAGTATGAGTAGTACTAATAGCAATAGGAGTAGTTGTAGTAGTAGTAGTATGATTAGTATTAATTGCAGTAGTTGTTGGAGTTGTAGCAGTTCTAGTAGT
>RXID01017686.1:0-12955 GCA_005019695.1 Trichopus zeylanicus subsp. travancoricus | reverse complement strand
GGGGGCGGGTTGTGGTTGGGATGTGCGCCCGTGAGAGGCAAAGGGGGAGGGGCGGGGGTGTTGGAGCCCGTCTGGGGACAGGGACGAGGACAGGGACGGGGACAGGGACGGGGACAGGGGGGTGCAGGCGGGGACAAGGGTGCTAGTGAGGCAAAGGGGAAGGGGCGCCGGTGTCGGAGCCCGTCTGGGGGCAGGGGAGGGGGTGTCGGAGCCCGTCTGGGAGCAGGGGGGCGGCGGGCGGCGGGGCGTGGGGATCGGGGAGGGGACAGGGGGTGCCAGTGGTGAGGCAAAGGGTGGAGGGGCGGTGGTGTCGGAGCCAGTTTGGAGAAGGGGCAGGAAACGGGAGTGGTGGATGGGTTCGAGGCCGTCGAGCGGGGAGGAGGTGGAGGCGGGGCAACAACAAAGAACAAGATGGTGGCTTACTGAGGACGAAGGAGGGCAGCAGCAACGGGACGGCGGTGTTCTCGCCGGCGGGGTAGCAACGGCGCGAGTGCAGACGGCGACGGCGACGGCCACGTCGTGGGGGGCGCAGCGCAGAGCAGCGACGGCGTGGGTGGCGCAGGGCAGCGAGCTGACGGCGACGGCGAGCCGGCGGGGCAGCGACCGCAGCAGCTGCGCAGGACCGACGGCGGCAGCGGCAGAGCAGAGCGGCGGCAGCGGCGCGCAGATACGTTTAGGGCTACAGGAAGAAGAGGATTTTATAAGAAAGTTCTGGACTTTTTTGTAATTCGGAATAATTTCGGGGTGTTATTTGCAAAAATCAAAATTTCGGGGCTTTTCTATAAATTTGAATAATTTCGGGGTGTTATTTGCAAAAATCTGCGCTCGCGCGCCGGTGAAGGTGGCGGAGGCCGGGGCGCCGGCGAGCCGGCGGCGGGAGCGGAGGCCGAGGCCGAGGCCGTTCCGCCCCCACGTGCCGGGGACGGAGGCCGAGGCCGGCGCGCCGGCACGCAGGCGCGGACGGCCAAGGCCAAGGCCGTCCGTCCCCGGCACGCGGGCGCGCCGGCGCCCCGGCCTCCGGCTCCGCTCCAGCCACCGGCCTCCGGCTCCGCTCCCGCCGCCGGCCGCCGCCTCCGCTCCCGCCGCCTGCCGGCCTCCCCCCGTCCCCGCCCGCGCGACGGGGTGTTATTTGCAAAAATCCGAATTTCGGGGACTTTTCTGTAAATCAGAATAATGTCAGGGGTTTATTTGCAAAAATTCTAATTTCGAGGACTTGTTTGTAAATCTGATTTCTTTCGGGGTGTTATTTGCAAAAATCCGAATTTTCGGGGACTTCTCTGTAAATCGGAATAATTTCCGGGGGTTTATTTGCAAAAATCCAAATTTTCAGGACTTTTTTGTAAATCTGATTTCTTTCGGGGTGTTATTTGTAAAAACGCAAAATCCGGGGGGTTAAATATAAAAAAGTAAGTTTTTAGGGGGGTATATGTAAAATAACCGGGGGTAAAATCGGAATTTTTTGGTAAAAATTTGATTAAATAACAATCAGGGGGCTGTGGGTAAATATGGGCGAATTTGAGGGGGGTGGGGGTAATTACGGAAATTACGGGGGGTTTACCGTAATTAAGGCTAATTACGGGGGGTCACCCGTAATTATCCCTATAATTTTTTAATTTAGATATTATTTTATTAGTATAAAAATTTTAATATCCATGTTTTATAGGTTATATATATTAGTAGTATTACCTATAAAATTTTTAGATTTAATATTTTGCATTATAAATTTGTGAATTATAAATTATCATGTTATGGTTGATATTTTTTTTATAATTTTTAAAAGTTATTTCAATGTAAATTAATTAAAAATTAAAAATATTAATCTTTAAAATTTTAATTTGAGTGAGCTTGAGCTTAGCTCGAGTTGGACTCGTTTAAGCTTGGTTCATTTACACTCCTAATTAGATCAATTTGAACCTCTTGTGATATTTCCTAGACATAAAATAGTTATAACGAATTTAATGTAAATATAAAATAATATAATACACAAGAATAATATTCATAGAATAGCTAAAAGAAAATTCAATGCAAATATGGCAAAGGCAAACCATTTTCATCACACTTGACAAGCAATTGCTGCCTCAAAGCAATACATAGCTTCTGCATTGGTAAACATTTACTTGAAAAATAAAAAAGTTAATTTTGAAATTAATAAAATTTAAAATTCATGAGCACATTCATGTCAAAAACCTTGACGACAACTAAAAAAACTCAAAAGATCCACTTCAAATTAATTATTAAAAAAATAGATTTACTTCAAATAACTCGAATCCCAGCCCTCGCCTCAAAGCAATCCGTTTCTCCACGTGTCACACAGCCCTCGCCTCTCCACTGCAAAATACCCCTCCCACTCCCGATCCATCGCTCTCCGACGAAGCACCGCTCTTCAGCACAACGCTCCGCATCCCCAGTTGCCTCGAGCACTCTCGTTTTCCCCTCCAAATCTCCCCACAATTTCAATCTTTCCCTTGAAAGCGAACCAAGTTTGTCGAATTTTTGTTTTAATCCGTCCAAATATCTCATCTTGCGCCAAAATCCGCGCTTTTTCGAGATGTCGCTGCCGATGGAGCAGCAGGGGCAGCCTCCGGGGGGCTACGGCGGTCAGTACAGACCCCGAGGCGGCGGGGGCTCGATTGGGCAGGTGATAGCCGTGCTGGCCGTGATCGCAGTGCTCGGGGCGGTCGCCGTGGTGATCGGCCGGTTGTGCTCTGGCCGTCGGGTCTGGGGGCTTGGCCAGTACGATATCGAGGGCTGGCTTGAGAGCAAGTGCGCCTCCTGCATCGACGGCCGCATCACCCGCCACGTGGCGCCACCGGCGCAGGCGAGGCAGAATGGCAGCGGAGCTGCGGCTCTCGCGGCAGGGGAAGCGGCGCCGGAGGTCAAGCCGGCTACGCCCGAGTCATGAACCGGGTTCTCTCGTCCTCATTACTTCTTTGTTTTTTCTCTTTTTTTGCCTGAAAATGTTAATTTTAATCATTTCTCAGTTCAAAATGGAGGAAAAAAGTCAAATAGAAACATGAATAAATCCTTTTTTTTCCGAATATTTATTTTCAAGAAAAAATTAATTCGTTAGCATTATTTACTTTTTTATAAATAAAATTTTTTAGAAAATAATTTTCGCAAGTTTATAAAAATTATCTACCTTATTAATTATTAACAAAAAATTACTTGTTTTATGCTATAAATTTATAAAAAATCACCTCAATTAAAATACTTAAAAATATTTAATTTAATTTAATTTAATTAATTTAAGGGATAATTATTTATAATTTTATGTAATTAGCCTTAATTACTTAGAACCTTAAGTAATTTTTAAAATTACCCCCACCCCTTTTTTCTCAAATCCTATAATTATTTAATCAAAATTTTTCCAAAAAATTTTCATTTTACCTTCAGTTATTTTTACAATTAAATTCCTAAAAACTTATTTTTTATTATTTGACATCCTAAAATTCAGTTTTTTGCAAATAACATCCCGAAATTATTTCGATTTACAGAAAAATCTCTGAAATTCGGATTTTTGCAAATAACACCCTTAAATTATTTCGATTTACAGAAAAATTTTCGAAATTATTGAAACGACGGCGAGAGTGAAGATGCACGGTTGCCAGAGGTCGGCAGTAGAGGTCGAGGCCGGGGCGCCGGCATGCAAGCGTGGACGGCCAAGGCCTAGGTCGTCCGCGCTCGCGTGTTGGGGACGGAGGCCGAGGCCTGCGCACCGGCACGCGTGCATCGACGGCCTCGGCCTCGGCCTCCGCTCCTGCCGCCGGCCTCTGGCGTCACCACCCGTGCGCTGTTACCCTCGCCGTCGTCACAATAATTTCGGGAAACTTTTCTATAAATCGGAATAATTTAGGAGTGTTATTTGTAAAAATCTGAATTTCTGAGATTTTTCTGTAAATCGGAATAATTTAGGGGTGTTATGCAAAAAACAGAATTTCGGGCTGTTAAATAATAAAAAAAATAAGTTTTTAGGGGTTTAATTATAAAAATATCCGAGGGTAAAATCGGAATTTTTTGAGAAAATTTTGATTAAATAACAATCAGGGGAGGGTAGGTAAATATTTTGAGAAAAGGGGGTGTGGGTAATTCCGAAAATTACGGAGGTTGTAGGTAATTAAGGCTAATTACAGGAGTTATATGTAATTATCTCTTAATTTAATTAATATAAAATATTAAATTATTTTTATTTGATTTTATTGCGGATAATTGATTTATAATCATGAGATAATTGATTTGATAAAATTAAAATTAAAATTTTAAATTTTATAACATCGAACAATTGATATTTTTTAAAAAATTTAAAATAAAACAACTTATTTTTACATTAATTTAATAATTATTTATATCACAATTAAATGATAATAATTTCGATTAATCGATAAAATAGAATTGAAATAAAATATTTTTTGAATAATTTAATTGTTGTGATTTTTGTAAATTTGTAGTATAAAATAAGTGATTTTGTTATTATTAAATACTAAGCTAGATAATTTTTTGTAAATTCGGTAATTTTTTGAAAAAGCTCATAAATATATAATGTAGATTTTTTGCATTTTTTTTGTTTTGTCGTGCGGATAATTGTGAATTGAAGATTTTTAAATTTTTTTTTTTTTAGTTTTGCTTTTGACTGCTTTTTGTAGAAGTTAAAAAAACGTAAAGTTTGTTTCTTTTCTATAGTGGTGCATTATATGTGGTTGATAATTACGTCAACGTGCAGAAGAAGACTCTTCGTTAACGTCTTGATTATTTTTTTTAATGCCTTTTTAGGTATTTAAATTGTTTTTTCCATAATCTTTTATTACAAATGTAATTAGGTTTTTTTTTTCCATATATCGGTTTATGTTAGACGTGATTTATCCCATTTAAATGGAATAACTTCCAAATATGTCTCTTTTTCTTTGCTTTTTCTTAGGATTTTCAAAAAATAATGAAATTAAAGGAGAAGATATTGAATGCTTGGGATTGGAAGAATTCAAGAAATGCAGCAAGCAACTGTTTCCTTTTCTGTCATGCATGTAACAAGAGCTCACATCACTTGCAGCATAGCATTCAACAGCGACTAATCCATTATGCATGTTCTGTAGCCCGCAATGTTAATATTTAAACATTTGCGATTTTAAAAAGGAAACCCTATCATGAAACCACGATCAGTAGTCTCTCTAATTGATTGTAGTGATCCAACATGTGAAGAATGACTGATTTGCTCTGGTTCCAATTTTGCAAATTTATCCTAATCACTGCGTCAAATTTTTACTGTATTAATTACTTTGAATTGAAGGGAAAAGGCACCTCTGAGCAATAGTTAAACATAACCAATATATCAAAAGTTAATCCAAACTCAGAATTTACTCCATTCAGGGGTCAATCACAGAAAAAAAACATGTAAAAAAATAGAAAAACCCGTAGCTGTAGCTCAATAAGATTTCAAGCTGCCAGTTGGTGATCCAAGTCACAGAAACACTAGAAAATAGAGATCATCATAATTAGACAACAATGAGAGCAGTGCATCGAACTGCCACTCTACATCAAAAATGTTTTGTACTACGAAAAAAAAAAATGGCCACCACATAAATACCTTCTCAATAGCATCTGTATGTGTAAAATCAGTCATTTTGACAGAGGAATACCTCTCAAACCTTTATTCTATATGTCCTCAGCTGAACATGTGGGGAAGAGGTCTCACAGCCATGAATGCATCCACCATCTGACAAAGATCACAAAATCCATGAATAAGTTGTGTACAAAACACCTTGACTCAATAGGAATCATTTCCAGAAAATGGGAACTTCACATCATTCTGCTCAAGCATCAGAGTAATACATTCAATCCACATTCCAGGTGTCAAATTAGTAAAGATAGATTAAGCATGCATTTATGAAATCATATATTTGGCTTCTGAAAAAGAAAAACCAAATTTTGTGGAATAGGATATCATTTTTTTCAGGCAATTAACTTACTTGGTCTGTTACCAAGGCCCTGGCTCGACGATGTCTTTCAACCAACTCAGAGAGAACTTCAATAAGACGAGCCTTGACTTGGCCTGTCAACATCCTTCCAGCACCATATTCCTATAAAGTGCATCAAAAGTGAGAAAATAAAATAAAATAAGCCCACATGGTACGCTCTTTTCTTCACAGGGAATGTTTCAAAATATATTGCATCTACATACCGTTCTAATGTGTTCAAGCTCTGCATCATCTTCAAGGAAAAAACCAAGGTACTTGACAGGGATATCCACCTGATCCAAGATTCAGAAGAAATAACTCACTGAAGGTCATTGACAGCATAGACATCAAAAATCAAATTCTCAGCTTAGAAATAAATGAAAGTTTGCAGAAAAACCACTTTCTTGGGTCAAAACCAACACAACCATTTAAAATGAAAAGTACCTCAAAACAGGATAGAAAAATGAATGATGACACTTTACCTATAGTCTCCGAGTGAGATTACTTAAGGTATGTTGGCATTAAAATATTAAATTCCACTTGTATCATCATTCACATCTACTTCAGGTGGCACTTGTCACCATTAAGAAGCACATCAAACAGTGTGATCCTCTAATACAACTTAGCTCCAATTATTTTCTTGTTTCACCACCCAAGATACACTCCTAGAATGAGGCTACAACTCTTGGCACCAAGATTGCACAATAGATTAACTAGTGGAGACATTAATCAGACTATAGAATTTACACTGAAAATTAGATATCAATACATCAAACCAGAAACTAGATCCAGCTCCCCAGTGGTTAAGACTTCCAAGGGAAGATTTAGGATAAATACAAAAACTCAAAAACTGCATAGTCGCACTAATATTGAATCGAAAAGAGATAAACCTGTACCTCTAAATTTGCTCCAAATTTCCTGTGGTTCTCAACAGAATCCTGTCCACCAGAGAAAGCATACCTATTTACCTAAAAAAAGGAAAAAGTGAAAGCATTAACACTGGTCCTTGATCAGGAAATTTAATGATACTAGACATATGCAGGACTATGTCCACAATGAATTTCCCTTATAAGCCTCTAAATTTCCATCAATACAAGAATACTTGTGCAATTAAACACAAATGTTTGAAAGTCATGTATAAATTTTTTTTTTGAACTCGAATATACACCGCAAAGACAACATTTAGAGGACGATGACAAGAGAAATAGTGACAGCATTGTCTCTTGTTTTGTTGAATTTGCTATAAATATGAAAGCAAATGTGATATAGTTAAGAGACAAACAGTGTTTTAGTACTTTAGTGTGAAAAACAAAGACAAACCAAGTTTCTCTAACCGCTTTGAAGAGTACCGACCATAATATCAAGCACCCAGCATATCATTCTGTTACATCAATCACCCATTCTACTGTGGTTTCACATTAAATAAACTGCATTTTGCAGGATAACATGATGAAAACTTTATCTCCAAGCATGATCGTTTACAATCTTCAATAGTTTTAACAAATAAAATGGGACTTATGTAAAATGATACGCAATAACAAAGGACAAAAGTCATCAGGTAGGTAAGCAAGCCACACAGTTCCAATTTCCTCAGGTTACGCTCAATATTCAGCAATTCACCTGCCACACCTTTCAGATTCACCTTCATATGGCATAAAATAAACATCTTCATTTTTGAGAATTTATTAGTTTATTTTGTTAGAGAAATCTCTCACCATCAAGCTCAAATTTCTTTTACTTCAAAACTATCAGCCACCAGGCTTTAAGATGTTTGGGCTGGACCTGCCTTTCACTGGCTACCTAATGAAAATAACCTTCAACTGTTATGTGTGTACTGATTTTTTTATAGGAATAGATCCAACATTGTATGGCATTTCTTCAAGTAAGCAAGGGGACAGTAAGAACTGAAGAGACTGAATTAAGCAAGTTCAACTATCAATCACTTAATTCTAGGAAGAACTATCAATCATATCTAGAGGTTCATCTTGTTCTCTACACGTAAAAGCAGCCAATAAACAGTGCAGCAGCTTGTTCATCTGCTCTATTTTGTTTCATGCTGACCCAGTCACTATAGTTAGACAATATATAAGAACAGTTTACTCCTACGATAAAAACCTGGATAAGATTGGCCTTGTATTAGAAACAACCAAAAAATTCCAATATGGCATGCGAACAAGCTATTATGCAATAAATGTTAGCATCTGACATGTCCATCCCAAAAATATAAATAAGTAAATAAATAAATAAAATGGAGGTGCAAGCCAACCTTATTCTTTATGTCTTTTGGAGAATCCGTCACATATATTGCAGAATTTGGATCACTAGCAGACATCTTTCCAGTCTCTCCCTGTTGATATCCAGCATTAGAAAGACCATAGGAGAATAGATGCTTCACAAAGCGGATTATCATAAAGCAGAACAACACTCTATCAGAGTTGATAGTTAGCAAGATGGCCACATCAAGTACTGATCTAGATACTACTACAACCATAAAGAATGCCATGTGCAGTCCTTCCTAATCTACCTGAAGTGCAGGAAAGAAAGATGACTCAATTAATGCAGGTTTATGGTAGCCAATTCTTGGAGCAACATCTCGTGTCATTCTGAAGTAAGGATCCTGAAAATAAATGAAACAGCATCCAAGGGTCAAGCAACCTATTTAAAAAAATGCTCACACATGTTTATCAAAACAAAAGAGTGTTTCTCAAACAGTATGATAACAAAGCACCTGGTCAATTGCACATGGTATTAAGCAACGAAGATTTTTGCTGTTGTTGCCAGAGAAGAGATGTGGAAATGAACTAGCAAATGATGGGACTGCCTGCAGTTGAATGGCATCAACTATCAGACAAACCCAAATCTTTGGGCCAATATTCAGGCAGTATCAAGCACACACAAATAGGAGGGCATGTAACAGCAAGCCTAAAAGCAACTTATCTGCAGAGGTGTTGTGACATAACCTGAACAGGCGGGAATGAAATTTTCCCTATGTGGTCTTCAGGTGTGAAGCCAAATATTCCAACAACCTGCATAGCAACAATATTGCATTTGTGTAATGCTAATAAAGGTGCATTCATCAATGAGGAGAATACTCAGTGTTTCACTTGATAAGTGCAATAGGTTCACCTTATTGAATGTGACACATTTTGCAACATTCACCATGTTCTCATAGAATGATCTGAAAAGAAACATTCAAAGCATCAGTACATTTTATAGCCTATAAGCATATATATATTGATCATGAAATGATATATTCAACTAAGTTGATTCAAACTAGCATGCAAATGCAATGCATTAATTTAACATTATTTACGATGTACTTGAATAAAACCATCGTATGGCACAAAGTATTGGAGTCCAGTTTTCTTAGTAGGTTCTGAGACTTAAACTGATGATGTTCTACTTATCTCCAGCTAAAGTTAACAGTTAAAAGCAACAATATTCTTAAAGGTAACAACTGCACATTATACAAAAATATCAAAGAATCATTTACGTATTAGCTTGCATATTGCAACAAACAATTCAATTCAGTATCATATTAAGAATGGAAGATAGCTCGCAGAATACCCGCTCAGATAATTAAAATCTGAAAAGATGAAGGTCCTTGTGATGTCAAAACCACATGCAATGATGTCTTTCGCATTCTCCCTCGCAAGCCTCTTGCTCTCCTCAACCGAGAGGCTCTTCCACATGCATTTCTCATCATCAGTAAGTTGTATCACAAGAGGAACTTTAAACGCATCCTGCAAATACCTATATCCAAGCAATCAGCAACCACCAAACTTAGCCAAATTTGCCATTTTTGAAGCAAATCGCAGCACAAATCGACCAAAACTACATTAAACTGTCATTACTTGGTGAACATGAAGGGGATCAAATGGCCCAAATGCAAAGCCTCCGACGAAGGGCCTCTCCCCGTATAAAGATAGAATTTTTCTCCTCTTTCATACAAATCGAGAATCTCATTGAAATCCCTGACGAAAACAAACGCAAAAATGAGATCTGGTAACACAGAAGTCAGAGAAAAGAAGGGGAGTTTGGGACCTGTGGGCGAAGAAGACGCCACGGCGGAGGAAGACGTGGGCGGAGCGTCCGGTGAGCTTCTCGACGCGGCTGACGAGGTCCCCGCCGAGGCGCTGGCAACCGAACTTCTCGATGAGCTTGTCGTAGTCGATCTTGCTGCCATCCTTTGCCGTCACCTCCCACGGGTTCACCACCTGCTCGTCTTCTCTTCCGCCGGCGGCGCCCGAGGTGGAGCTATTCTCGTCCGCCATTGGAGATGGATCGAGAGAGAGGCGGCGCTAGGGTTTCGCGGCGGGGAGAGAGAGAGAGAGGGGGCGGGGTGCGGGGGGGGTGGGGAAGAGGAGCTTGGGCAAGGGTTTGGTCGACGGATGGGTTTAAGGACACGTGGCGGATTTAGAAGTCCGAATGATGGGAGATTGTTCGGCATGTATTGCAGCGGATCTTCAATATGCGGGATTTCTTTCAAATACCACCCTGTCTTTTCGGAATTTGTACAAAACTTTCCTGTGGAGATATTTTCTTGGGATAATTACGGGTGACCCCCGTAATTAGCCTTAATTACGGTAAACCCCCCGTAATTTCCGTAATTACCCCCACCCCCCTCAAATTCGCCCATATTTACCCACAGCCCCCTGATTGTTATTTAATCAAATTTTTACCAAAAAATTCCGATTTTACCCCCGGTTATTTTACATATCCCCCCCTAAAAACTTACTTTTTTATATTTAACCCCCCGGATTTTGCGTTTTTACAAATAACACCCCGAAAGAAATCAGATTTACAAAAAAGTCCTGAAACTTCGGATTTTTGCAAATAACACCCCGAAAGAAATCAGATTTACAAACAAGTCCTCGAAATTAGAATTTTTGCAAATAAACCCCTGAAATTATTCTGATTTACAGAAAAGTCCCCGAAATTCGGATTTTTGCAAATAACACCCCGTCGCGCGGGCGGGGACGGGGGAGGCCGGCAGGCGGCGGGAGCGGAGGCGGCGGCCGGCGGCGGGAGCGGAGCCGGAGGCCGGTGGCTGGAGCGGAGCCGGAGGCCGGGGCGCCGGCGCGCCGAAACGCGGGCGCGGACGGCGACGGCCGAGGCCGTTCCGCCCCCGCGTGCCGGGGACGGAGGCCGAGGCCGGCGCGCCCGCACGCGGAGGCCGAGGCCGAGGCCGTCGCGCCGGCACGCGGGCGCGGACGGCCAAGGCCTAGGCCGTCCGTCCCCGGCACGCCGGCGCGCCGGCCTCGGCCTCCGTCCCCGGCACGCGGGGGCGGAACGGCCTCGGCCTTGGCCGTCCGCGCCCGCGTGCCGGCGCGCCGGCCTCGGCCTCCGTCCCGCGTGCGGAGGCCGTTCGCGGCCGCGTGCGGAGGCCGTTCGCGGCCGCGTGCGGAGGCCGTTCGCGGCCGCGTGCCGGCTGGCCGTCCGGCGCGCCGTCGGGCCTCCGGCGAGGGGTGTATTTGTAAAAATTAGTTTTTTTAAAAAAAATTAGAGTTATTTTTTAAAAAAAAATTTAAGGGTCTATTTTTTAATTTATAAATATTAAATTTGTAATTATAAATATAAAAAACACTAATGTCTTTTTTGTAAAATTTTATTTAAAATATGATTAAAAATATAGACTTATTTATAAAAAAAAATATTGAAGGGGTCTATTTGTAAATGTACAACATGAAACTTGTACTTTTAAATTTTAAGCGATGACTTATTTGTAAAATTTATTTATAAAATAAATAATTTTGGACGTATTTATAAAGAAAAATATTAAAGGTGGTCTATTTTTAATGTAAAGATGTAAAAATTAGTTTTAAAAAAATTTAGAGTAATTTAAAAAAAAAATTTAAAGGTCTATTTTTTAATTTATAAATATTAAATTTGTAATTATAAATAGAACAAAACACTAATGTCTTTTTTGTAAAATTTTATTTAAAATATGATTAAAAATATAGACTTATTTATAAATAAAAATATTGAAGGGGTCTATTTGTAAATGTACAATATGAAACTTGTAATTTTAAATTTTAAACTTTGAAACCTTCGATGACTTATTTGTAAAATTTATTTATAAAATAAATAAATTTTGGACGTATTTATAAAGAAAAATATTAAAGGTGGTCGTCTATTTTTAAATGTAAAAAATAGTAAATTTTTAATTTGAAATTTAAAAATTTTAAACTTTCACTGTATTTTGCGTGAAATTTAATATAAAAAATGATTAAAATATTGATTTATTTTAAAAAAAATCAAGGAATCTATTTGTAAATGTACAATATGAAATTTGTATTTTTAAATTTTAAGTTTTATAACCTTCAATGATTTATTTATAAAATTTACTTATAAAATAAATAAAATTTGAAGTTATTTATAAATAAAGCCACTTCCTAATTAATGACAATCATTCATGAGATTTTATAACATATAGTCTGTCTGAACAATAATAGAAACTTGCAGTTTGCTAGAACAATATAGCCTAATCAGTAATCAGATAGTAATAGCAGCTAGAAAGTTCAAGACACAAGACAATATAACAAGTTCTGCTGTTGTCCAACAAAAGCAAACCTTTAATATTCAACAAAAAAAAGGAAACATTCGATTATTCCTTATAAATCAAAATTTTAAAATACATTAATGAAACAAGTGTCATAAATAACACTCCTCATTTCTCATTCAACAAAAAAGAGGTGGATAATAAAAGATATGACAGTTCCTCCTGAATCGCTAATCCAAAACCTTGCCATCTAACTCTCCCCAGTCTATTTAGCAGAAATATGTACCTGCAAACAAAATGCACCAATAGTTATGATAACCAAGCAACATGACATCATCATCATTTTCGAGAAAGACTGTTTACCAAATGAAAATTGATCCTAGAGATTTGACGAACTTCCTGCAAAAAAATACAGTCACATTTATTATTGTATTGTTTCAAAATCACATAAAATAAGAAAAACAATTGTCAAGTTTTTCAAAGAAAAACTCACATGGTAAATGCATAC
>RXID01017685.1:0-13264 GCA_005019695.1 Trichopus zeylanicus subsp. travancoricus | reverse complement strand
CTACTACTACTACTACTACTACTACTACTAATACTACAACAACTACTACTGCTACTACTACCACTAAGACTAATACTACTACTACTACTGCCGATGGTGCACCTGCTACTGTGACTACTACTACTAAAACAACTAGTACTTCTATAGCTACTGCTACTACTACTACTGCTACAACAACTGCTACTATTGTCTCTGCTGCTGCTACTACTACTACTTCTTCTAATATTACCACCACTACTACTACTACATTGACTACTTGTGCAACAACAACAACAACTACTCCCACTACAACTACTATAGCAAAAACAACTACTACTCCTATGACTTCTACCACTACTGCTACTACTACATCAACTGCTGCTACTACTACTACTACTACTACAACAACAACAACTGTTGCTGTTGCTGCTACCGCTACTACTAGTACTATTACTACTACAACTATTCCTACTGTTACTGCTACTACTACTCCTTCTACTACTACTACTACTACTACTATTACTACTACTCCAACCCTAACTCCTTTACTGCTACTACTACTACTACTACTTCGGCCACTACTATTACTAATTCTAATATTAGAATTATTGCTGCAACTGCTACTACTTCTTCTACTACTGCTACTACTACTACTGCTGCTGTTGCTACTACGACTACAACAAATACTACTCGTACTGGTACTAGTATTAATCATATTACTACTACTACTATTGCTACTGTTATTGCTGCTACTACTACTACTACCACCACTACCACTCCTTTTAATAGTACTTCGCCTACTGCTGCTGCTACTACTACTACTACTACAACAACAATAACTACTACCCCAACTACTACTTGTACTACTAGTACAATTCCTACCACAATTATGCCTACTACTACTGCTAATATTAACACTGCTACCAGTTCTAATCCTACTCCTACACCAACTCCTACTACATCTCCTACTACTACTCCTACTCCTACACCAATTGCTACTAATACTACTCCTACGACTACTATTAGTACTGCAACTCCTACTGCTACTATTACTACTACAACTACTACTACTGCTGCTATTGCTGCTGCAACAACCACTTCTACACCAACTCCTACTCCTACTATTGATACTACTACTATTTCTACTACACAACAATAACAATAACTACTACAACTACAACTACCATTTCTACTACTAGTGCAATTGCTACTATTACTACTCCGACCACTACTAGTACTAATACTACTGATACTACCAACACTCCTACTTCTACTACTCCTCCTCTTCCTTCTCCTCCTCCTCCTCCGACAACCAATTTGACTACTACTCCTAACACTCCTACGACTTCTAAGACTACTACTCCAACTACCACTACTACTACTATTACACTCCTCCTCCTTCGCATGCTCCACTTTGTACTACTATTGCTACTATTACTACTACTACTACTACTACTACTACTACTACTACTACTACTACTACTACTTCTACTGCTACTACTATTATGACTACTACTACTACTACTATTGCTGCTACTACTACTACTACTACCGCCACTACTATAGTACTAGTACTACTAGTCCTACTACCACTACTACAACAACTACTACTACTACTAATACTACTACTACTGCTACTCCTACTACTACTACTACTACTACTACTACTTCTAAGACTACTACAACATTACAACTAGTACAACTGCTTCGACTACTACTCCTTCCACTACTGCAACTACTACTATTATGAATACTACTACTGCTACTACTTCTAATGTTGCTGCTGATGCTACTACTAGCACTAATACTACTACTACTACAACTACTACTCCTACTACTTCTCCTACTACTGATACTGCTACTCCTCCTCCTACTACTACAACTACAACGACTCCTACTCCACTCCTACTACTACCACTAATATAAAACAACAACAATAACTACTACTACTCTAACTACCACTGCTAATAATACAACTACTACTACTTCAACTACTACTAGAAGTGCTACTACCACTACCAATATTCCAACTAGTATTACTCCTACTGCTACTCCTACTCCAACCACTACTACTACTACTGCTGCCACTAGTACTGCTATTACTACTACTAGTACTACTACTACACTTAGTACTACCACTACCACTACTACAACTACAACTATTACTACAACTGCTACAACTTCTGCTACTACTACAACAACTACTACTACTACTACCACCACCACTACTACAACCAATAGTACTACTCCAACTGCTACTACAGCTAGTATTACTACTGATCGTGTTGCTATTGCTACTTCTACTTCTAGTATTCCTACCACCGCTACTACTGTTGCTGCTTCTATTACCAATACTACTACTTAGTATACTACTTCTGCTATAACAACTACTGCTACTGCTACTACTACAACTGCTAGTATTGTTACTACCGCTACTACTACTATTACTACAACAACTATGACTACTACTACTACTACTACTACTACTACTACTACTACTATTACTACTACTACTACTACTACTACTACTACTAACACTACTACTGCTACTACTATTATTACTACTACTACTTCTGCTACTACTACATCAACAACTACTAATATCATTGCTACTACTACTGCTGCAGCCACAACAACTACTACTACTGCAATGACCACTATTACAACTGTGACTACTACTTCTTCTACTACTACTAATACCACTATTATTGCTAATACTACAACTTCAGCAACTACTTCGACTAGTACTTCTACTTCTACTACTGCCACAGCTACTACAAAAACTCCAGCCACTACTACTACTACTACTGTACTATGGCTACTACTACTTCTACAACTACTGCTGTTGCTACTACTAATGCTATTACTACTACTACTATTGCTACTGTTGCTAATGTTACTGCTACTACTATCACTACTACTGCTCCTGTTACTACTACTAATGCGACAACTACTACCACTACTACTGCTACTACTATTACTAGCACTTCTTCTACTACTACTACTTGTGCTAGTTCTACAACTACTGCTGCTACTACAGCTGCTACTACTACTACTGTTGTTGCCACAACTACGAGTACAACTACTACTACAAATCGTAGCTACTGCAGCTTCGATTGCTACTACTACTGCTTCTGTAACTACTACTGCTACTAATATTATTACTATTATATCTACTACTACTGCTACTATTACTACTATTGCTAACACAACAACAACTGGTGCTGCTGTTGCTATTATTGCTACTAATACAGTTTTGACTAAAACTACTACTACTATTACTACTACTACTAACACTACTACTTCTACTACTACTACTACTACTAATCCTACTACAACTACTGCTACTGTTGCTGCCACTACTGTTGCTGCCACTGCTACTAATACTACCACGCCTACTACTTCTCCTCCTACTACTACTACTACAACTACTACTTCTGCTACTACTACAATCAATACTTCCATTACTACTATTGCTACTCCTACTAAAACTACTATTGCTACTACTACTCCTACTACTACTACTAATAATAATTATACTACTACCGCTACTACTACTATTTCCACTACTACAATTCCTACTGCTATTACAACAACAACTACTACTACTACTATTGTTGTTGCTACTACAATACTGTGATAGCTACAACTACTAGCACTGCTACTACTCAAACAAGTACTACTACTTCCACTAGAACAACTACTCCCACTGCTACTACTACTACATCGACTACTACTACTACTGCTGCTACTATAACTACTACTTCTACAACTGCTACTGCTACTACAACTCCTCCTACTACTCCTACTGGTAATACTTCTACTATGACTACAACTATTACAAATACTCCTATTGTTGCTACTGTTGTTGTTGCTGCTACTACTACTACTACTACTTCCCCTACTGCTACTACATCAACTGCTACTAATACTATTACTACTAATACTACTACAACAACAACAACTACTACTACTACTGCTACTGCTACTACTACCACTACCCCTACTACTACAACTACCTCTACTATTACAGTGACAACTTCTACTACTTCTGTTGCTACTCCTACTACTACTACTCCTACTACTACAATTACACCTACAGCGGCTACTACTACTACCACTATTGCTCCTACTACTACTCCTATTTTTACACCTACTCCTCCTATTCCTACTTCTACTAGTGCTGCTACTACTGCTCTTACTACTGCAACAATAACTACTACTACTACTACTACCACTACTACTATTTCTACTACTACTACTGCTACAAATACTAGTATAACTACTAGTACTACAACTACTATAACTACTACCACTATTAAAACAAATACAATGACAACAATAACAACTGCTTACTTGTAGTACTGCTACTACTGTTGCTACTACTACTACTACTACTACCACTGCTACTACTATAACTACTACTACTTCTACTACTACTACTACTTGCATAACTACTACTACCGCTACTACTACTATGACTACTACCGCTACTACTACTACTATTACTACTACAACAACAACTACTAATTCCCCAACTTCTACTATTGGTAGTGCTACTAATTCTACAACAACCTCTACTAGTACTGCTATTACTTCTTCAGCTGCCGCTACTACTACTACTATTACTACTACTTCTCCTACTACTACTACTATTTCTATTGCTACTGTTACTACTACTGTTACTACTACTACTACTACTACTTCTACTTCTACTTCTACTACTACATCTACTTCTACGACTACTGCTACTATTACTATTACTACTACTCCTATTACTACCTCTACTACTGCTATAACTACTACTGCAGCTACTACTTCTGCTACTACTACCATTACTACTAGTACTACTACTGCCACTACTTCTACTACTCCTGCTATTGCTACTAATAATACTACTACTACCACCACTACTACTGATTCTGTTGCTGCTACAACCACAGCAACTACTGCAACTACTACCACTGTATTTTTGCTGCTGCTATTGCGACTATTACTACTGCTACTACTACTACTACTCCTTTTGCAACTACTATTTTTGCTACTACTACTACTAGTACTAATGTTGCAACTACTATTATTGCTACTACCACTACTTCTGCTGCTGCTACTACCACTATGGCTAGTGCTACTACAACTATTACTACTACTGTGTCTGCTACTACTACTACAATTGCTGCACCTGCTGCTACTACTACTGCTGCTGCTATTACTACTACTACTACAACAACTAGCGCTACTATTGTTGCTGCTATTGTTATTGTTGCTTCTGCTATAACTACTTCTCCTACAACTACTACTACTATTATAATGACTACTGCTACTACTAGTACTACTAGTACGACTGCTACTACTTCTGCTACTACTACTGTTATTACTATTGCCACTATTGCTACTACTACAACGACAACTACAAGTTCTACTACAACTACTACTAATACTACTGCAACTGCTACTACTACTCTTACTATGGCTACTGTGACTTCTACCTCAACTGCTACAACAATTGCTACTACTGCAACCACTATAGCTACTACGGCTACTACTTGTGCTACTGCTACTACTCTTACTATTACTATTGCTACTACCGCTATTACTACTACCACTACAACAACAACTACTACAACTACTACTGCTACTACTAATACTACTACTAGAGTTGTTGGTATTATTGCAACCACTACTACTATGACTACGATTTCTCAAACTACTATTACTACCGCCAGAACTGCTAACACAATTACTACTACTACCACCGCCAGAACCGCTAGTACTACTATTACAACAACTGCTGCTACTATTACTTCTTCTGCTATTGTTACTACAACAACTACTACTACTATAACTATTGTTACAACTTCTGCTACAACTACTATTACTACTACTACTTCTTCTTCTTCTTCTTCTACTTCCTCATTTTTCTTCTTCTTCTTCTTCGACAATAACAACAACAACTACTTCTCCTACTACTGCCGCTACTACTACTACAACAACTACAACTACCGGTACCACTTCTACTATTGTTACTGCTGCTGCTACTGCTACTACTACTATTGATACTACTACTACAACTACTACTACTACTTCTATCACTATAGCTACTACTACTATTGGCAATACTACTGTCGCTACTACTGCTACTACTACTGTTACTACAACTATAGCAACTACTACTACAACAGCAAGAACAACTCCTACCATTACTTTTATTGCAACTACTACTACTCCTCCTCCTAATACTACTTTTTCTACTATGGCAACTATTGTTACTACTACTACTGCTGCTGCTATATTGCCACTGCTACTGTTGGAATAGCTGCAATTGCAACTCCTCCAACTGCTGCTACTACTACTAATCCAACTACTACTACTACTAATACCAATACTTCAACCACTACTACTGCTACTGCTGCTACTAATCCTTCTTCAAATCCCACTACTACTTCTGCTACTACTAGTGTAACAAATACTAATGTTATTACTACTACAACCACTATCACTACAACTAATACTACGACTGCTGCTACTACTATTACTACTACTGCTACTAGTTCTTCTACTACTACTACTTTTATTATTACTACTACTTCTACTTCTACAACTAGTATGACTACTACGACTACTACTACTTCTACTATTGCTACTACTACTGCTACAACTCCTGCTAATACTACTACTACTACTACTACTATGACTACTACTACTGCTACTACTACTGCTGTTGCTAGTACCACTGGTACTATTACTACTACTACTATTGCTGCTACCACTGCCACTGCTCTCACTACTAATACTACAATCACTACTAGTGCTACAGCTACTACGAGTACTATTGCTACTATTACTTTTGCTACCTCTAGTATAACTACTTCAGCAATGACTACTACTAGCACTATTGAAGCAGTTAGAGCTAATATTACTACTACCACTATAACAACAACTACTACTAGTTCTACAACTACTACAATTAAAGCTACTATTGCTGCAACTGCTACTAATATTGCCTCTACTACTATTATTACTACTTCTATAGCTACTCTTACTTCTGCTACAACTACTGCTACTACAACTACTGCTACTATAACTACTGTTGCTATTGTGACTGTTGCTACTAATACGCTACTACTATAACCACTACTACTACTACTGCGATTGCTACAACTACTACTGCTACTACTAATACAACTAATACAACTATAACTAATGCAGCTGCCATTACTACTACTACTACTACCACTTCTACAATAACAACTACTATTACTTCTTCTACTATTGCTACTACTACTACTGTTGCTAGTACTACTTCTCCTATTGTTGCTACCACTACTGCTACTACTACCTCTATTACTATGGCTACTACTACTACTATAGTTGCTGCTCCTACAACTACTGCTACTACTACTAAGCTGTTTACTTCTGCTGCAACTACTACTTCTACTCCTAATACAACTACAGCTACTATTGCTACAACTCTAGCTTCTACTACTGGTATGCTACTACTGCTAGTACTATTGCTGCTGCTGCTAGTACTACTGCTACTACGATGCTTACTACTACTACTACTACAACTTCTGCTACTACTACCGCTACTGCTACAACAACTACTACTGCTACTAATACTTCTTCTCCTCCTACTACCACGACTGCTATTACAACTACTCCTACTACTACTACCGCTACTATTGCTACTACTGCTTCTACATCTACTGCTACTATTACTACCACTACTACTACCACCACCACCACCACTACTACTACTACTACTACTACAATTACTACCACAACAACTACTACAGCTACTACTGCTTCTACTATTACTACTACTTTTAGACCAAATGCAACTACAACTACCACTGCTACTTCGTAGTTATAGTTGTTGTAGCAGTAGTAGAAGTAGTAGTAGTTGTAGTACCAGTAGTAGTACTAGTAGTAGTTGTAATAGTAGAAGTTGTGGTAGTAGTAGGTGCAGTAGTAGTTGTAGTAGTAGGAGTACGAGTAATAGTAGTAGTAGTAGCAGTAGCAGCAACTGCAGTATCAACAGTAGTAGTAGTATTAGAAGTAGTAGTTGTAGTAGTTTTAGTAGAGTATCAGTAGTAGTAGTAGTAGTTGTTGTTGTTGTAGTATTACTAGTAGCAATAGTGCTAACAGTAGTAGTAGTGGTATGAGTACTAATAGTAGCAGTTGTACTGGTAGAGTAGTATTAGTAGTAATAGTTGTAGTAGGAGTACGAGTAGTAGTTGTTGTAGTAGGAGTAGGAGTATCACTAGTAGGAGTTGGAGTCAGTGTAGGAGTTGTAATAGTAGAAGTAGTTGTAGTAGCAGTAGCAGTACTACTAGTTGTTGTTGGGGTAGTAGCAGCAGTAGTTGTACTACTTGCAGCTATAGTCGTAGTAGTAGTAGTATAAGCAGTAATACTAATAGAAGTAGCAGGAGGATGAGTAGTGGTAATAGTAGTAGCAGCAGCAGCAGCAGCATTAGTAGTAGTAGTAATAGTCATACTATTGTTAGTTATAGTAGTAGTAGTAGGAGTTGGAGTAAGAGTAAGAATAGAAGCTATAGTAGTTGTAGTAGTAGTTGTTGTAGTAGTAGTAGCAGTAACAGAAGCAGGAGTGCGAATAGTAGTAGCAGTAGTAGTAGTACGAGTAGGAGCAGTAGTAGTAGTGGTAGTAGAAGTTGTAGTAGTAGTGGTTGCAACAACAGTAGAAATATTAGTAGTAATAGTAGTGGTAGTAGTAGTAATACTAGGCATAGTATTAGTAGTATATGGAGTACGAATAGTAAGAGTAGGAGTAGTAGTAGTTGGAGTAGTAGATGTAGCAATAGGAGCAGTTGTAGCAATAGTAGGAGTAAGAGCAGCACAAGTAGTATTAATAGTAGTTGTTGTTGTAGTAATAATAGTTGTAGTTGTAGTAGTAGTAGTATTACAAGCAGTAGGAGTAGCAGTAGTAGTAGGAGTAGTGGTAGCAAGAGGAGTTGAAATAGTAGTAGTAGGAGTTGTAGTTGTAGTAGTAGTAGCAGGAATAGTAGTAGTTGAAATAGTGGTAGTAGTAGTAGCAGTAGTAGTAGTAGTCATAACAGGAGTAGTAGTTGTCGGAGTAGGGGTAGTAGTGGTTGTAGGAGTAGTAGTAGAAATAGGAGCTGTAGAAGCAGCAGCAGCAGCAACAATAGTTGTAGGAGTAGTAGTAGGAGTTCGAGCAAGAATAGTTATAGTAGTATTAGTAGTAGTAGCAATAGTGGAAGGAGTAGCAGTCGAAGTAGTAGTAGTAGCAATGGTAGTAGTAGTTGTTGTAGTAATAGTTGTAGTAGTAGTAGTGGTTGTAATAGGGGTAGTAGTGGTAGTAGCAGTAGTAGTAGGGGAAGGAGTTGTAGTTGTAGTAATAGCACTAGTATATGCTATAGCAGTAGTAGTAGTTGCAATAATTGCAGTTGTTGCAGTAGTAGTAGCTGTAATAGTTGTAGTAATAGTAGTGTTTGTTGTAGTAGTAGTTGTTGTAGTAGTAGCAATTGTAGAAATAGTAGTAGCAGCAACAATAGTAATTTAGTATTAGTAGTTGTAGTAGTAGCAGCATCAGTTGGAGCTGGAGCAGTTGTTGTTGTAGTAGCAGTAGTAGCAGTAGTAGGAATAGGAATAGGAGTAGTTGTAGTCATAGTTGTTATAGTAGTAATGGTAGTAGTAGTAGTAGTGATAGTAGTAGTAGTAGTAGTAGCAATAGTCATGAAGCAGTAGAGCAGTGGTAGTATTCCTAGTAGTAGTAGCAATAGTAGTAGTAAGACTATTAGTACTAAGACTAGTAGTAGTAGTAGTAGTAGTAGAAGTTGTCGTGGCAGCTGCAACAACAAGAGGATTGGGAGTAGCTGTAGTTGGAGCAAGAGTAGTAGTAGTAGTGGTAGCAAGAGTAGGAATAAGTTTAGTAGTAGTACTACTGTTGCAACTGGTACTACTACTACTACTGCAACTACTACTGATACTAGAACCACTGCTACTGCATCTACTACTACTTCTACTGCTGCTGCAGCTACTTCTGCTTCTGCTGCTATTACTACTATTATGGCTACTATTGCCACTCCTTCCACTATACTGTTACTAATGCTACTATTTCCACAGCTACTTGTACTATTACTGCTACTACTACTACAACAATTGCTACTGTTGCTTCTGACACTACTATTACTTCTACAACTACTACTATTGCTACTACTACTACTACTACTACTACTACTACTATCATTACTACTACTGCTACAGCTACTTCTATTACTACTACTCCTCCTAATTCTACTATTACTGCAATTGCCAATACTAGTAATACTGCTACAAGTACTACTACTATTACTACAACTCCTACAATAACAACTACTACTACTACTACTCCATCTCCTCCTACAATAATTGTTGTTACTGCTAACACTGCTACAACTACTGCTATTTAGATTACTAGTACAACAACTACAACTATTACGACAACTACTTCTACAACAACATCAACTTCTACTAGTTATATTACTACAACTGCTACTCCAACTCTTTTTATTGTTGCCACTACTACTACTGCTGCTCAAGCTCTTACTACTACTACTATTACTACTGATACTACTACTCCTCAAGCTTCTACTACAATTACTACAATCGTTGTTACCGCCGCTACGGCTACTACCACTGCTACTACCACTAATACTATTACTATCACTGCTATGGCTGCTACTACTACACCTACTATTACTACTTCTGCTACTCATACTACTACTACTTCCACTACTATGACTACTACTCCTATACCATTACTACCACTATTGTTGCTACTGCTATGGCTCCAACTACTACTACAATTATTGTTGTTGCTATTGCTAATACTACTACTACCACCACTACTACTACTTCTGCTACTGTTGCTGCTGTTGCTCCTGCTATTGTTGCTGTTGCTGCTACTACTACAACTAGCACTACTTCACCTAAAACAATTATAATGGCTACTACTACTTCTACAATACTAATGCTATGGTATCTACTACTACCACTACAAGTACTACTGGTATTACTTTTCTTGCAACCGATATCGCTTCTACTAGTGTTATGTCCGTTACAGCTATTACACTACAATAACAACAACAACAACTGCTGCTGCTGCTATCACTGCTACTACTACTACTACTAGTGCTATAGCAACTATTGTTGCTACAACTACTACAACAACAACTACTACTACTATTAATACCACTACTACTATTACTACTACTACTAATAATATTACTACTCCTACTCCAACTACTTCTGTGACTACAACAACTACTACTACAGCTACTACTACTACTACTTCTTCTTCTAGGACCTCTGGTACAACTGCTGCTGCTGCTGCTACTACTACTACTACTACTACTACTGCTGCAAATACTACCACTGCTACTACTACAACAACAACAACTACAACTACTGCTACTACGACTGTTACTACTGCTGTTGCTGTTGCTGCTGCTACTGTTGTTGCTGCTATTGCTACTAATGCTACTACTACTACCACCACTAGTACTACTACTAGTACTACTGCTGCTGCTGCTGCTGCTACTACTACTTATGCTACTATAAATACTACTGAAACTAATGCTATGACTACAATACTACTACTATTACTAATACTAATAGTACTACTAGTCCTAATACTACGACTACTATTAATTATCCTACTACTACTGCTGCTACTACTACTATTATCGCTGCTACTGCTAATACTGCTACTACTACTATCACGACCATTGTTGCTGATGCTATTACTTGGAATACTACTTCTGCTACTACTATTGCTACTATAAATTCTACTATTAAAACTACTGCTATTACTGCTGCTGCTACTACTGCTTCTACTATTGCTACTAGTACTACTACGAATGCTATTATCGCTACGACAGCTACTACCACTACAATTGTTACTACTACTACTGCTACTACTGCTAGTACTACTACTACTGCTACTGCTACCCCTAATACTACACCTACAACTACAATATCTCATACACCTCTTCCTCCTACTATTAGTATTGCAACTACGACTACTGCTATTACTACTACTACTTATTCTACTAATACTACTTGTACTACTACTCCAATTACTACGACTACTATTAGTACTACTACCATTACTACTACTACTTCTACAACTACAACTCTACTTCTGCTACTTCAGCAACTACGACTACTACTAGTACTACTACTACTACTATTGTTGTTGCTACTAATATAATTGATACTACTACTACTACTACTACTACTATCACTACTACTACTATTCCTACTACTGCAACTACTATTACTACAACTATTGCTACTATTGTGCTATATTATTACTACTGCTAGTCATGTTACTAGTAGTACTGCTTCTACTACTACTACTCCGAATCCTACTATTACTACTACTACCACTACTACTACTATTACTACTACAGCAACTACTAATACTGCTTCCACTATTACTACTGCTACAGTATTTCTTCTACCACTGCTAATGCTACTGCTACTACTAGTACTTCTCCCGCTACCATTACTACTGCTACTACTTCAGTTACTACTGCTACTGCTACTACTCCTAATACTACAGCTGCGACCACTATCACGACTACTGCTACTACTACTATTAGTACAACAATTACTCATCCTCCTCATTCTACTACTACTATTATTGCTACATTATTACCACTACATCTGCTACAACCGCTTTGACTGCTACTACTACTACTATTGCTGCTAGGCTACTACTGAAACCACTATTGCCACTGCTATGATTTCTTCTGCTGCTACTACTGGTACTACTATTACAACAACCATAACTACTACTACTACAACTACTTCCACTGCTGCTGCTACTATTTGTTCTACGACTACTGGTACTACTACTACTATTACTACTACTACTGTTACAACTACTACTTCTACTAGTTTTACTACTACTACTATTATAACTACTACTACTCCTACAACTGCAACTTCTACTTCTACTACTACAACTACTACTAATACAAATAGTAAGGCTATTACCACCACCACCACTACTAATACTACTACTATTACTATGGCCACTACTTCTACTACTACTATTGCAACTACAACAACTACTACTACTGTTACTACTACTGCAGCTACAACTACTTCTATTACTACAACTACAACAACTACTACAGCTACTTTTGCTGCTGCTCCTACTACTACTACTAGTACGACTACTACCATTACAATTGTTCTTGCTAATGCTACTAATACTACCACTACAACTAATACTACTGCCATAACTATTACAACT
>RXID01017681.1:0-11137 GCA_005019695.1 Trichopus zeylanicus subsp. travancoricus | reverse complement strand
TAAAATACTTTACTTCTTCCAATTTCTTACATTACGATGTTCAACGTGTATTTTCATTTTCAAATTGAATTCTCCAAGCAACCTTGGATTTTTTTACGAGGTATACGCAAGTAAATTAAAATTTTTGAATGAGGCAAAAAATCAAGAAAGAACTTTCCATGTATAGAAAACCAAAAAATTCCCAAAAAAATAGCAAAGAAATATAAAAAAGCAACCCTCGAAAATTCAAAAACTTAAGAAAAACCCTTGAGAATTAAAAAATATAAAATTCAATAAATGATAAAAAATTATAAAAAATCGGTAAATGTACACAATGTCACATGAAAAACACTAAAAGTCCATAAAATCATTGGAATCTCAAAAAATCCCCTAAAATTTCATGAAAGTATAAAAAATCCGACAAACTACAAAAAGGTCGTGAAAATTTTGTTTTAAATTTGCATTTCATTCTAATAAGGGATATATATGCGATAATTAAAATTTTGAAATTGAGTCTTCTATTTTAGTTTTCGAGAGGAACATATGCGAAAAATAATTTTTCAGGCAATTTTCCTCTTTCAATGAGGTTTATATGCGAAAATTAAGCCCTTTAAGGTTAAATATAAAATTTTATTTTCTCAAGAGCCAGATATGTGAAAATCAGGGTTTTGTAATCCAATCTTCGATTTTATTTTTTTCGATTATCAGGTGAAATATGTTGTTAAATACTTTACTTCTTTCAAATTTTTTACCTTACGAGGTTCAATATCGTGTTACATTTTTTTGAAGTACGTTTTCCATCCAAATTTGAATTTTTTTTAAGAGGTATACGCAAGTAAATTAGAATTTTGAAAGGGACAAAAAATGATAGAAAATTTTCAAAAGTATAGAAAACCATAAAACCCCCTAAAGCAATAGAAAAAAATACGAAAAAAACCGATGAAAGTAAAAAAAATAATACCAAATTCATTAAATTTGCAAAAATTGTAGAAAATCGGTGAAAGTACAAAACACCACAAAAACAAATCTGAAAAACCAGAAAATCAGTGAAATCTCAAAAAACCCATTAAACTTCATGAAAGTGTAACAAAATCCCAGAAACTATAAAACGATCATCAGAATTATATTTCGAATATGCATTTCATTCTCTTATGGGGTATATATGCCATAATTAAGTTTTTGAAGTTGAATCCTCAATATCATTTTCCAGGAGGTATATCTGCTAAAAATATTTTTTTATGCAATTTTCCTCTTTCAATGAGGTTTTTCTGCAAAAATTTAGCCCTGTAAGGTTAAATATGAAATTTCATATTTTCTAGAGCCATATATGTGAATATCAGGGTTTTCTTCATCGAATTTGCGATTTAATTTTTTACGATATGAGATTAAAAATATTGTTAAAATACTTTACTTCTTCCAATTTTTTACATTACGAGGTTCAATGTGTATTTTCATTTTTAAATTGAATTCTCCAAGCAACCTTGAATTTTTTTACGAGGTATACGCAAGTAAATTAAAATTTTTGAATGAGGCAAAAAATCAAGAAAGAACTTTCAATGTATAGAAAACCAGAAAATTCCCCAAAAAATAGCAAAGAAATATAAAAAAGCAACCCTTGAAAATTCAAAATCATAAGAAAAACCCTTGAGAATTAAAAAATATAAAATTCAATAAATGATAAAAAATTATAAAAAGTCGGTAAATGTACCCAATGTCACATGCAAAACACTAAAAGTCCATAAAATCATTGGAATCTCAAAAAATCCCCTAAAATTTTATGAAAGTATAAAAAATCCGACAAACTACAAAAAGGTCGTGAAAATTTTGTTTTAAATTTGCATTTCATTCTAATAAGGGATATATATGCAATAATTAAAATTTTGAAATTGAGACTTGTATTTTAGTTTTCGAGAGGAACATATGCGAAAAATAATTTTTCAGGCAATTTTCCTCTTTCAATGAGGTTTATATGCGAAAATTAAGCCCTTTATGGTTAAATATAAAATTTTATTTTCTCAAGAGCCAGATATGTGAAAATCAGGGTTTTGTAATCCAATCTGTGATTTTATTTTTTCGGATTATCAGGTTAAATATGTTTTTAAAATACTTTACTTCTTTCAAATTTTTTACCTCACGAGGTTCAATATCGTGTTACATTTTTTTGAAGTAAGTTTTCCATCCAAATTTGAATTTTTTTTAAGAGGTATACGCAAGTAAATTCGAATTTTGAAAGGGACAAAAAATGACGGAAAATTTTTAAAAGTATAGAAAACCATAAAACCCCCTAAAGGAATAGAAAAAAATACGAAAAAAATCGATGAAAGTAAAAAAAATAATACCAAATTCATTAAATTTGCAAAATTATAGAAAATCGGTGAAAGTACAAAACATCACAAAAAAAAAACTGAAAAACAAGAAAATCATTGAAATCTCAAAAAACCCATTAAACTTCATGAAATATAACAAAATCCCAGAAACTATAAAACGACCATCAGAATTATATTTGGAATATGCATTTCATTCTCTTACGGGGTATATATATGCGATAATTAGGTTTTTGAAGTTGAATCCTCAATATCATTTTCCACGAGGTATATCTGCTAAAAATATTTTTTTAGGCAATTTTCCTATTTCAACGTGGTTTTTCTGCAAAAATTTAGCCCTGTAAGGTTAAATATGAAATTTCATATTTTCTAGAGCCATATATGTGAATATCTGGGTTTTCTTAATCGAATTTGCGATTTAAATTTTTACGATATGAGGTTAAAAATATTGTGAAAATTCTTTACTTCTTCCAATTTTTTACATTACGAGGTTCAATGTGTATTTTCATTTTTAAATTGAATTCTCCAAGCAACCTTGAATTTTTTTACGGGAAATACGCAAGTAAATTAAAATTTTTGAATGAGGCAAAAAATCAAGAAAGAACTTTCAATGTATAAAAAACCAAAAAATTCCCCAAAAAATAGCAAAGAAATATAAAAAAGCAACCCCTGTAAATTCAAAAACTTAAGAAAAACCGTTGAGAATTAAACAAAATATAAAATTCATTAAATTATAAATAATTATAGAAAATCGATAAAAGTACGCAATGTCACAAGAAAAACTCTAAAAGTCCATAAAATCATTGGAATCTCAAAAAATCCACTTAAATTTCATGAAAGTATAAAAAATCCGACAAACTAAAAAAGATCGTGAAAATTCTGTTTGAAATTTGCATTTCATTCTAATAAGGGATATATATGCGATAATTAAAATTTTGAAATTGTGTCTTGTATTTTAGTTTTCGAGAGGAACATATGCGAAAAATAATTTTTCAGGCAATTTTCCTCTTTCAATGAGGTTTATATGCGAAAATTAAGCCCTTTAAGGTTAAATATAAAATTTTATTTTCTCAAGAGCCAGATATGTGAACATCAGGGTTTTGTAATCCAATCTGCGATTTTATTTTTTTCGATTATCAGGTTAAATATGTTTTTAAAATACTTTACTTCTTTCAAATTTTTTACCTTACGAGGTTCAATATCGTGTTACATTCTTTTGAAGTAAGTTTTCCATCCAAATTTGAATTTTTTTTAAGAGGTATACGCAAGTAAATTAGAATTTTGAAAGGGACAAAAAATGATAGAAAATTTTTAAAAGTATAGAAAACCATAAAACCCCCTAAAGGAATAGAAAAAAATACGAAAAAAACCGATGAAAGTAAAAAAAATAATACCAAATTCATTAAATTTGCAAATATTGTAGAAAATCGGTGAAAGTACAAAACACCACAAAAAAAATCTGAAAAACCAGAAAATCATTGAAATCTCAAAAAACCCATTAAACTTCATGAAAGTATAACAAAATCCCAGAAACTATAAAACGATCATCAGAATTATATTTCGAATATGCATTTCATTCTCTTATGGGGTATATAGGCGATAATTAAGTTTTTGAAGTTGAATCCTCAATATTATTTTCCACGAGGTATATCTGCTAAAAATATTTTTTTATGCAATTTTCCTCTTTCAATGAGGTTTTTCTGCAAAAATTTAGCCCTGTAAGGTTAAATATGAAATTTCATATTTTCTAGAGCCATATATGTGAATATCAGGGTTTTCTTCATCGAATTTGCGATTTAATTTTTTACGATATGAGATTAAAAATATTGTTAAAATACTTTACTTCTTCCAATTTTTTACATTACGAGGTTCAATGTGTATTTTCATTTTTAAATTGAATTCTCCAAGCAACCTTGAATTTTTTTACGGGATATACGCAAGTAAATTAAAATTTTTGAATGAGGCAAAAAATCAAGAAAGAACTTTCAATGTATAGAAAACCAGAAAATTCCCAAAAAAATAGCAAAGAAATATAAAAAGCAACCCTTGAAAATTCAAAAACTTAAGAAAAACCCTTGAGAATTAAAAAATATAAAATTCATTAAATGATAAAAAATTATAGAAAATCGGTAAATGTACACAATGTCACATGAAAAACTCTAAAAGTCCATAAAATCATTGGAATCTCAAAAAATCCCCTAAAATTTCATGAAAGTATAAAAAATCCGACAAACTACAAAAAGGTCGGAAAATTTTGTTTTAAATTTGCATTTCATTCTAATAAGGGATATATATGCGATAATTAAGATTTTGAAATTGAGTCTTGTATTTTAGTTTTCGAGAGGAACATATGCGAAAAATAATTTTTCAGGCAATTTTCCTCTTTCAATGAGGTTTATATGCGAAAATTAAGCCCTTTAAGGTTAAATATAAAATTTTATTTTCTCAAGAGCCAGACATGTGAAAATCAGGGTTTTGTAATCCAATCTGCGATTTTATTTTTTTCGATTATCAGGTTAAATATGTTTTTAAAATACTTTACTTCTTTCAAATTTTTTACCTTACGAGGTTCAATATCGTGTTACATTTTTATGAAGTAAGTTTTCCATACAAATTTGAATTTTTTTTAAGAGGTATACGCAAGTAAATTAGAATTTTGAAAGGGACAAAAAATGATAGAAAATTTTTAAAAGTATAGAAAACCATAAAACCCCCTAAAGCAAAAGAAAAAAATAGGAAAAAACCGATGAAAGTAAAAAAAATAATACCAAATTCATTAAATTTGTAAAAATTGTAGAAAATCGGTGAAAGTACAAAACACCACAAAAAAAATCTGAAAAACCAGAAAATCATTGAAATCTCAAAAAACCCATTATACTTTATGAAAGTATAACAAAATCCCAGAAACTATAAAATGATCATCAGAATTATATTTCAAATATGCATTTCATTCTCTTATGGGGTATATATGCGATAATTAAGTTTTTGAAGTTGAATCCTCAATATCATTTTCCACGAGGTATATCTGCTCAAAATATTTTTTTATGCAATTTTCCTCTTTCAATGAGGTTTTTCTGCAAAAGTTTAGCCCTGTAAGGTTAAATATGAAATTTCATATTTTCTAGAGCCATATATGTGAATATCAGGGTGTTTTTAATCGAATTTGTGATTTAATTTTTTACGGTATGAGGTTAAAAATATTGTTAAAATACTTTACTTCTTCCAATTTTTTACATTACGAGGTTCAATGTGTATTTTAATTTTTAAATTGAATTCTCCAAGCAACCTTGAATTTTTTTTACGAGGTATACGCAAGTAAATTACAATTTTTGAATGAGGCAAAAAATCAAGAAAGAACTTTCAATGTATAGAAAACCAAAAAATTCCCCAAAAAATAGCAAAGAAATATAAAAAAGCAACCCTTGAAAATTCAAAAACTTAAGAAAAACCCTTGAGAATTAAAAAATGTAAAATTCAATAAATGATAAAAAATTATAAAAAATCGGTAAATGTACACAATGTCACATGAAAAACACTAAAAGTCCATAAAATCATTGGAATCTCAAAAAATCCCCTTAAATTTCATGAAAGTATAAAAAATCCGACAAACTACAAAAAGATCGTGAAAATTCTGTTTGAAATTTGCATTTCATTCTAATAAGGGATATATATGCGATAATTGAAATTTTGAAATTGAGTCTTGTATTTTAGTTTTCGAGAAGAACATATGCGAAAAATATTTTTTCAGGCAATTTTCCTCTTTCAATGAGGTTTATATGCAAAAATTAAGCCCTTTATGGTTAAATATAAAATTTTATTTTCTCAAGAGCCAGATATGTGAAAATCAGGGTTTTGTAATCCAATCTGCGATTTTATTTTTTCGGATTATCAGGTTAAATATGTTTTTAAAATACTTTACTTCTTTCAAATTTTTTACCTCACGAGGTTCAATATCGTGTTACATTTTTTTGAAGTAAGTTTCCCATCCAAATTTGAATTTTTTTTAAGAGGTATACGCAAGTAAATTCGAATTTTGAAAGGGACAAAAAATGACGAAAAATTTTTAAAAGTATAGAAAACCATAAAACCCCCTAAAGGAATAGAAAAAAATACGAAAAAAATCGATGAAAGTAAAAAAAATAATACCAAATTCATTAAATTTGCAAAATTGTAGAAAATCGGTGAAAGTACAAAACATCACAAAAAAAAAACTGAAAAACAAGAAAATCATTGAAATCTCAAAAAACCCATTAAACTTCATGAAATATAACAAAATCCCAGAAACTATAAAATGACCATCAGAATTATATTTGGAATATGCATTTCATTCTCTTACGGGGTATATATATGCGATAATTAGGTTTTTGAAGTTGAATCCTCAATATCATTTTCCACGAGGTATATCTGCTAAAAATATTTTTTTAGGCAATTTTCCTATTTCAACGTGGTTTTTCTGCAAAAATTTACCCCTGTAAGGTTAAATATGAAATTTCATATTTTCTAGAGCCATATATGTGAATATCTGGGTTTTCTTAATCGAATTTGCGATTTAATTTTTTACGATATGCGGTAAAAAATATTGTTAAAATACTTTACTTCTTCCAATTTTTACATTACGAGGTTCAATGTGTATTTTCATTTTTAAATTTAATTCTCCAAGCAACCTTGAATTTTTTACGAGGTATACGCAAGTAAATTAAAATTTTTGAATGAGGCAAAAAAATCAAGAAACGAACACTTTCAATGATAGAAAACAGAAAAAATTTCCCCAAAAATAGCAAGAAATAAAAAATCCAACCCTTGAAAATTCAAAAACTTAAGAAAAACCCTTGAGAATTAAAAAATATAAAATTCAATAAATGATAAAAAAATTATAAAAAGTCGGTAAATGTACCCAATGTCACATGAAAAACACTAAAAGTCCATAAAATCATTGGAATCTCAAAAAATCCCCTAAAATTTCATGAAAGTATAAAAAATCCGACAAACTACAAAAAGGTCGTGAAAATTTTGTTTTAAATTTGCATTTCATTCTAATAAGGGATATATATGCGATAATTAAAATTTTGAAATTGAGTCTTCTATTTTAGTTTTCGAGAGGAATATATGCGAAAAATAATTTTTGTGGCAATTTTCCTCTTTCAATGAGGTTTATATGCGAAAATTAAGCCCTTTAAGGTTAAATATGAAATTTTATTTTCTCAAGAGCCAGATATGTGAAAATCAGGGTTTTGTAATCCAATCTTCGATTTTATTTTTTTCGATTATCAGGTGAAATATGTTGTTAAATACTTTACTTCTTTCAAATTTTTTACCTTACGAGGTTCAATATCGTGTTCCATTCTTTTGAAGTAAGTTTTCCATCCAAATTTGAATTTTTTTTATGAGGTATACGCAAGTAAATTAGAATTTTGAAAGGGACAAAAAATGATAGAAAAATTTTAAAAGTATAGAAAACCATAAAACCCCATAAAGGAATAGAAAGAAAATACGAAAAAAACCGATGAAAGTAAAAAAAATAATACCAAATTCATTATATTTGCAAAAATTGTAGAAAATCGGTGAAAGTACAAAACATCACAAAAAAAAATCTGAAAAACCAGAAAATCATTGAAATCTCAAAAAACCCATTAAACTTCATCAAAGTATAACAAAATCCCAGAAAGTATAAAACGATCATCAGAATTATATTATGAATATGCATTTCATTCTCTTATGGGGTATATATGCGATAATTAAGATTTTGAAGTTGAATCCTCAATATCATTTTGCACGAGGTATATCTGCTAAAAATATTTTTTAGGCAATTTTTCTCTTTCAATGAGGTTTTTCTGCAAAAATTAAGCCCTGTAAGGTTAAATATGAAATTTCATATTTTCTAGAGCCATATATGTGAATATCAGGGTTTCTTTAATCGAATTTGCCATTTAATTTTTTACGATATGAGGTTAAAAATATTGTTAAAATACTTTACTTCTTCCAATTATTTACATTACGAGGTTCAATGTGTATTTTCATTTTTAAATTGAATTCTCCAAGCAACCTTGAATTTTTTTACGAGGTATACGCAAGTAAATTAAAATTTTTGAATGAGGCAAAAAATCAAGAAAGAACTTTCAATGTATAGAAAACCAGAAAATTCCCCAAAAAATAGCAAAGAAATATAAAAAAGCAACCCTTGAAAATTCAAAAACTTAAGAAAAACCCTTGAGAATTAAAAAAAATTTAAAATTCATTAAATTATAAATAATTATAGAAAATCGGTAAAAGTACGCAATGTCACAAGAAAAACTCTAAAAGTCCATAAAATCATTGGAATCTCAAAAAATCCCTTTAAATTTCATGAAAGTATAAAAAATCCGACAAACTACAAAAAGAACATGAAAATTCTGTTTTAAATTTGCATTTCATTCTAATAAGGGATATATATGCAATAATTAAGATTTTGAAATTTAGTCTTGTATTTTAGCTCTTTCGAGAAGAACAGAAGAACATATGCGAAAAATCTTTTTTCAGACAATTTTTCCTCTTTCAATTGAGGTCTATATGCAAACTAAGCCCTTTATGGTTTAAATATCAAATTTTATTTATAAGAGCCATGGATAGTGAAAAATCAGGGTTTTGTAATCCAATTTGGGATTTTATTTTGTCGGATTATCAGGTTAAATATGTTTTTAAAATACTTTACTTCTTTCAAATTTTTTACCATACGAGGTTCAATATCGTGTTACATTTTTTTGAAGTAAGTTTCCCATCCAAATTTGAATTTTTTTTAAGAGGTATACGCAAGTAAATTCGAATTTTGAAAGGGACAAAAAATGACGGAAAATTTTTAAAAGTATAGAAAACCATAAAACCCCCTAAAGGAATAGAAAAAAATACGAAAAAAATCGATGAAAGTAAAAAAAATAATACCAAATTCATTAAATTTGCAAAATTGTAGAAAATCGGTGAAAGTACAAAACATCACAAAAAAAAACTGAAAAACAAGAAAATCATTGAAATCTCAAAAAACCCATTAAACTTCATGAAATATAACAAAATCCCAGAAACTATAAAATGACCATCAGAATTATATTTGGAATATGCATTTCATTCTCTTACGGGGTATATATATGCGATAATTAGGTTTTTGAAGTTGAATCCTCAATTATTCATTTCCACGAGTTGGTATATCTGCTAAACATATTTTTTAGGCAATTTCCTATTTCACACGTGGTTTTTCTGCAAAACATTTTAGACCTGTAAGGTTAAATATGAAAATTTCATATTTTTCTTCTAGAGCCATATACTGTGATAATCTGGGCTTTTCTAATCGAAATTGGATTTATTTTTACGATATTGAGGTTAAACATATTGTGAAAATTCACTTACTTCTCTTCCAATTTTTTAATTCGAGGTTCAATGTTGTATTTCATTTTTAAATTGAATTCTCCAAGCAACCTTGAATTTTTTTACGAGGTATACGCAAGTAAATTAAAATTTTTGAATGAGGCAAAAAATCAAGAAAGAACTTTCAATGTATAGAAAACCAAAAAATTCCCCAAAAAATAGCAAAGAAATATAAAAAAGCAACCCTTGAAAATTCAAAAACTTAAGAAAAACCCTTGAGAATTAAAAAATATAAAATTCATTAAATTATAATTAATTGTAGAAAATCGGTAAAAGTACCCAATGTCACAAGAAAAACTCTAAAAGTCCATAAAATCATTGGAATCTCAAAAAATCCCCTTAAATTTCATGAAAGTATAAAAAATCTGACAAACTACAAAAAGATCGTGAAAATTCTGTTTTAAATTTGCATTTCATTCTAATAAGGGATATATATGCGATAATTGAAATTTTGAAATTGAGTCTTGTATTTTAGTTTTCGAGAGGAACATATGCGAAAAATAATTTTTCAGGCAATTTTCCTCTTTCAATGAGGTTTATATGCGAAAATTAAGCCCTTTAAGGTTAAATATAAAATTTTATTTTCTCAAGAGCCAGACATGTGAAAATCAGGGTTTTGTAATCCAATCTGCGATTTTATTTTTTTCGATTATCAGGTTAAATATGTTTTTAAAATACTTTACTTCTTTCAAATTTTTTACCTTACGAGGTTCAATATCGTGTTACATTTTTATGAAGTAAGTTTTCCATACAAATTTGAATTTTTTTTAAGAGGTATACGCAAGTAAATTAGAATTTTGAAAGGGACAAAAAATGATAGAAAATTTTTAAAAGTATAGAAAACCATAAAACCCCCTAAAGCAAAAGAAAAAAATATGAAAAAACCGATGAAAGTAAAAAAAATAATACCAAATTCATTAAATTTGCAAAAATTGTAGAAAATTGGTGAAAGTACAAAACACCACAAAAAAAATCTGAAAAACCAGAAAATCATTGAAATCTCAAAAAACCCATTAAACTTTATGAAAGTATAACAAAATCCCAGAAACTATAAAATGATCATCAGAATTATATTTCGAATATGCATTTCATTCTCTTATGGGGTATATATGCGATAATTAAGTTTTTGAAGTTGAATCCTCAATATCATTTTCCACGAGGTATATCTGCTAAAAATATTTTTTTATGCAATTTTCCTCTTTCAATGAGGTTTTTCTGCAAAAATTTAGCTCTGTAAGGTTAAATATGAAATTTCATATTTTCTAGAGCCATATATGTGAATATCAGGGTTTTCTTCATCGAATTTGCGATTTAATTTGTTACGATATGAGGTTAAAAATATTGTGAAAATTCTTTACTTCTTCCAATTTTTTACATTACGAGGTTCAATGTGTATTTTCATTTTAAAATTGAATTATCCAAGCAACCTTGAATTTTTTTAC
>RXID01017680.1:0-14479 GCA_005019695.1 Trichopus zeylanicus subsp. travancoricus | reverse complement strand
TCACTTGATTTGATTCCTCCTCATTTTCTTTCCTTTCTTTATTATTCGTGTTCCACTTAATCTCCATCTCTAAGATCTAATCCTCTCTCTTTATGGAAAACTACAAATTCTTTTATAATGGTCAAGAGAATAGGAAGATCAAACCAATCTCTTCTAAGATGATTGGACGAAGCCTATTTTCATTTAAAATCTAGACTTCGGAGATTGGATATGGATAGATTCATTTTCTATTTTGAATGTGGGATATGCAAAGATAATTCTTGAATGCGATTTGAAATTTGAAATTATGGAATACTTGGGGTAGGCCAGTCCAAATTGTGTCTACACGTGATGGAAGAAATGAAAGTCATGCACAGAGGGGGAAAGGGCTAAGAAGATAAGTTTTGAAATCTCACTTGATTTGATTCCTCCTCATTTTATTTCCTTGCTTTATTATTTGTGTTCCACATATTCTCCATCTCTAAGATCTAATCCTCCCTCTTTATGCAAGACTACAAATTTTTTTATAATGGTCAAGAGAATAGGAAGATCAAACCAATCACTTCCAAGATGATTGGGTGAAGCCTATTTTCATTTAAAATCTAAACTTTCGAGATTGGATATGGATAGATTCATTTTCTATTTTGAATGTTGGATATGCGAAGAGAATTCTGGAATGAGATTTGAAATTTGAAATTTTGGAATTCTTGGGGAAGGCCAATCCAAATTGTGTCTACAGGTGATGGAAGAAATGAAAGGCACGCATAGAGGGGGAAAGGGCTAAGAAGATAAGATTTGAAATCTCACTTGATTTGATTCCTCCACATTTTATTTCCTTGCTTTATTATTCGTGTTCAACTTAATCTCCATCTGTAAGATATAATCCTCCCTCTTTATGCAAGACTACAAATTGTTTTATAATGGTCAAGAGAATATGAAGATCAAAGCAATCACTTCCAAGATGATTGGACGAAGCCTATTTTCATTTAAAATCTAAACTTCGGATATTGGATATGGATAGATTCATTTTCTATTTTGAATGTTGGATATGCAAAGAGAATTCAGGAATGAGATTTGAAATTTGAAATTCTGGAATACTTGGGGAAGGCCAGTCCAAATTGTGTCTACAGGTGATGGAAGAAATGAAAGGCATGCATAGACGGGGAAAAGGCTAAGAAGATAAGTTTTGAAATCTCACTTGATTTGATTCCTCCTCATTTTATTTCCTTGCTTTATTATTCTTGTTCCACTTAATCTCCATCTCTAAAATCTAATCCTCTCTCTTTATGCAAAACTACAAATTCTTTTATAATGGTCAAGAGAATAGGAACATCAAACCAATCTCTTCTAAAATGATTGGACGAAGCCTATTTTCATTTAAAATCTAAACTTCTGAGATTGCATATGGATAGATTCATTTTCTATTTTGAATGTTGGATATGCGAAGAGAATTCTGGAACGAGATTTGAAATTTGAAATTTTGGAATACTTGGGGAAGGCCAATCCAAATTGTGTCTACAGGTGATAGAAGAAATGAAAGGCATGCATAGAGGGGGAAAGGGCTAAGAAGATAAGTTTTGAAATCTCACCTGATTTGATTCCTCCTCATTTTATTTCCTTGCTTTATTATTCGTGTTCCACTTAATCTCCATATCTAAAATCTAATCCTCTCTTTATGCAAAACTACAAATTCTTTTATAATGGTCAAGAGAATAGGAACATCAAACCAATCTCTTCTAAGATGATTGGACGAAGCCTATTTTCATTTAAAATCTAAACCTCAGAGATTGCATATGGATAGATTCATTTTCTATTTTGAATGTTGGATATGCAAAGAGAATTCTGGAATGAGATTTGAAATTCGAAATTCTGGAATACTTGGGGAAGGCCAATCCAAATTGTGTCTACAGGTGATGGAAGAAATGAAAGGCATGCATAGACGGGGAAAGGGCTAAGAAGATAAGTTTTGAAATCTCACTTGATTTGATTCCTCCTCATTTTATTTCCTTGCTTTATTATTCTTGTTCCACTTAATCTCCATCTCTAAGATCAAATCCTCCCTCTTTATGCAAGACTACAAATTCTTTTTTAATGGTCAAGAGAATAGGAAGATCAAACCAATCACTTCCAAGATGATTGGATGAAGCCTATTTTCATTTAAAATCTAAACTTCGGATATTGGATATGGATAGATTCATTTTCTATTTTGAATGTTGGATATGCAAAGAGAATTCTGGAATGAGATTTGAAATTTGAAATTCTGGAATACTTGGGGAAGGCCAGTCCAAATTGTGTCTACAGGTGACGGAAGAAATGAAAGCCATGAGCAGAAGGGGAAAGGGCTAAGAAGATAAGTTTTGAACTCACTTGATTTGATTCCTCCTCATTTTCTTTCCTTGCTTTTTTATTCGTGTTCCACTTAATCTCCATCTCTAAGATCTTGTCCTCTCTCTTTATGCAAAACTACCAATTCTTTTATAATGGTCAAGAGAATAGGAAGATCAAACCACTCTCTTCTAAGATGATTGGACGAAGCCAATTTCCATTTAAAATCTAAACTTCAGAGACTGGATATGGATAGATTCATTTTCTATTTTGAAAGTTGGATATGCGAAGATAATTCTTGAATGCGATTTGAAATTTGAAATTATGGAATACTTGGGGTAGGACAGTCCAAATTGTGTCAACAGGTGATGGAAGAAATGAAAGGCATGCACAGAGGGGGAAAGGGCTAAGAAGATAAGTTTTGAAATCTCACTTGATTTGATTCCTCCTCAATTTATTTCCTTGCGTTATTATTCGTGTTCCACTTAATCTCCATCTCTAAGATCTAATCGTCCCTCTTTATGCAAGACTACAAATTCTTTTATAATGGTCAAGAGAATAGGAAGATCAAACCAATCTCTTCTAAGATGATTGGACGAAGCCTATTTTCATTTCAAATCTAAACTTGCGAGATTGGATATGGATAGATTCATTTTCTATTTTGAATGTTGGATATGCAAAGATAATTCCTGAATGCGATTTGAAATTTGAAATTATGGAATACTTTGGCTAGGCTTGTCCAAATTGTCTCTACAGGTGATGGAAGAAATGAAAGGCATGCACAGAGGGGAAAGGGCTAAGAAGATAAGTTTTGAAATCTCACTTGATTTGATTCCTCCTCATTTTGTTTCCTTGCTTTATTATTTGTGTTCCACTTAATCTCCATCTCTAAGATCTAATCCTCCCTCTTTATGCAAGACTCCAAATTCTTTTATAATGGTCAAGAGAATAGGAACATCAAATCAATATCTTCTAAGATGATTGGACGAAGCCTATTTTCATTTAAAATCTAAACTTCGGAGACTGGATATGGATAGATTCATTTTCTATTTTGAATGTTGGATATGGAAAGATAATTCTTGAATGCGATTTGAAATTTGAAATTATGGAATACTTGGGGTACGCCAGTCCAAATTGTGTCTACAGGTGATGGAAGAAATGAAAGGCATGCACAGAGGGGGATAGGGCTAAGAAGATAAGTTGTGAAATCTCACTTGATTTGATTCCTCCACATTTTATTTCCTTGCTTTATTATTTGTGTTCCACTTAATCTCCATCTCTAAGATCTAATCCTCCCTCTTTATGCAAGACTACAAATTCTTTTATATTGGTCAAGAGAATAGGAAGATCAAACCAATCTCTTCTATGATGATTGGACGAAGCCTATTTTCATTTAAAATCTAAACTTCGAAGAATGGATATGGATAGATTCATTTTCTATTTTGAATGTTGGATATGCAAAGATAATTCTTGAATGCGATTTGAAATTTGAGATTATGGAATACTTGGGGTAGGCCAGTCCAAATTGTGTCTACAAGTGATGGAAGAAATGAAAGTCATGCACAGAGGGGGAAACGGTTAAGAAGATAAGTTTTGAAATCTCACTTGATTTGATTCCTCCTCATTTATTTCCTTGCTTTATTATTTGTGTTCCACTTAATCTCCATCTCTAAGATCTAATCCTCCCTCTTTATGCAAGACTACAAATTTTTTTATAATGGTCAAGAGAATAGGAAGGTCAAACCAATCACTTCCAAGATGATTGGGTGAAGCCTATTTTCGTTTAAAATCTAAACTTTAGAGATTCGATATGGATAGATTCATTTTCTATTTTGAATGTTGGATATGCGAAGAGAATTCTGGAATGAGATTTGAACTTTGAAATTCTGGAGTTCTTGGGGAAGGCCAATCCAAATTGTGTCTACAGGTGATGGAAGAAATGAAAGGCATGCACAGAGGGGGAAAGGGCTAAGAAGATAAGTTTTGAAATCTCACTTGATTTGATTCCTCCTCATTTTCTTTCCTTGCTTTATTATTCGTGTTCCACTTAATCTCCATCTGTAAGATCTAATCCTCTCTCTTTATTCAACACTACAAATTCTTTTATAATGGTCAAGAGGATAGGAAGATCAAACCAATCTCTTCTAAGATGATTGGACGAAGCCTATTTTCATTTAAAATCTAAACTTCCGAGATTGGATATGGATAGATTCATTTTCTATTTTGAATGTTGGATATGCAAAGATAATTCTTGAATGCGATTTGAAATTTGAAATTATGGAATACTTGGGGTAGGCCAGTCCAAATTGTGTCTATAGGGGATGGAAGAAATGAAAGGCATGCACAGAGGGGGAAAGGGCTTAGAAGATAAGTTTTGAAATCTCACTTGATTTGATTCCTCCTCATTTTCTTTCCTTGCTTTATTATTCGTGTTCCACTTAATCTCCATCTCTAAAATCTAATCCTCTCTTTTTATGCAAAACTACAAATTCTTTTATAATGGTCAAGAGAATACGAAGATCAAACCAATCTCTTCTAAGATGATTGGACGAAGCCTATTTTCATTTAAAACCTAAACTTCAGAGATTGCATATGGATAGATTCATTTTCTATTTTGAATGTTGGATATGCAAAGAGAATTCTGGAATGAGATTTGAAATTTGAAATTCTGGAATACTTGGGGAAGGCCAATACAAATTGTGTCTACAGGTGATGGAAGAAATGAAAGGCATGCATAGAGGGGGAAAGGGCTAAAAAGATAAGTTTTGAAATCTCACTTGATTTGATTCCTCCTCATTTTATTTCCTTGCTTTATTATTTGTGTTCCACGTAATCTCCATCTGTAAGATCTAATCCTCCCTCTTTATGCAAGACTACAAATTCTATTATAATGGTCAAGAGAATAGGAAGATCAAACCAATCACTTCCAAGATGATTGGATGAAGCCTATTTTCATTTAAAATCTAAACTTCGGAGATTGGATATGGATAGATTCATTTTCTATTTTGAATGTTGGATATGCAAAGAGAATTCTGGAATGAGATCTGAAATTTGAAATTCTGGAATTCTTGGGGAAGGCCAGTCCAAATTGTGTCTACAGTTGATGGAAGAAATGAAAGGCATGCGCAGAAGGGGAAAGGGCTAAGAAGATAAGTTTTGAAATCTCACTTGATTTGATTCCTCCTCATTTTCTTTCCTTGCTTTATTATTCGTGTTCCACTTGATCTCCATCTCTAAGATCTAATCCTCTCTCTTTATGCAAAACTACAAATTCTTTTATAATGGTCAAGAGAATAGGAAGATCAAACCAATCTCTTCTAAGATGATTGGACGAAGCCTATTTTCATTTAAAATCTAGACTTCGGAGATTGGATATGGATAGATTCATTTTCTATTTTGAATGTGGGATATGCAAAAATAATTCTTGAATGCGATTTCAAATTTGAAATTATGGAATACTTGGGGTAGGCCAGTCCAAATTGTGTCTACACGTGATGGAAGAAATGAAAGTCATGCACAGAGGGGGAAAGGGCTAAGAAGATAAGTTTTGAAATCTCACTTGATTTGATTCCTCCTCATTTTATTTCCTTGCTTTATTATTCGTGTTCCACTTAATCTCCATCTCTCAGATCTAATCCTCCCTCTTTATGAACGACTACAAACTGTTTTCTAATGGTCAAGAGAATAGGAAGATCAAACCAATCACTTCCAAGATGATTGGATGAAGCCTATTTTCATTTAAAATCTAAACTTCGGAGATTGGATAGGGTTAGATTCATTTTCTATTTTGAATGTTGGATACGCAAATAGAATTCTGGAATGAGATGTGAAATTTGAAATTCTGGAATACTTGGGGAAGGCCAGTCCAAATTGTGTCTACAGGTGATGGAAGAAATGAAAGGCATGAGCAGAAGGGAAAGGGCTAGGAAGATAAGTTTTGAAATCTCACTTGATTTGATTCCTCCTCATTTTCTTTCCTTGCTTTATTATTCGTGTTCCACTTAATCTCCATCTCTAAGATCTAATCCTCTCTCTTTTTGCAAAACTACAAATTCTTTTATAATGGTCAAGAGAATAGGAAGATCAAACCAATCTCTTCCAAGATGATTGGACGAAGCATATTTTCATTTAAAATCTAAACTTCAGAGATTGGATATGGATAGATTCATTTTCTATTTTGAATGTTGGATATGGAAAGATAATTTTTGAATGCGATTTGAAATTTGAAATTATGGAATACTTGGGGTAGGCCAATCCAAATTGTGTCTACAGGTGATGGAAGAATTGAAAGGCATGCACAGAGGGGGAAAGGGCTCAGAAGATGAGTTTTGAAATCTCACTTGATTTGATTCCTCCTCATTTTTTTTCCTTGCTTTATTATTCTTGTACCACTTAATCTCCATCTCTAAGATATAATCCTCCCTCTTTATGCAAAAGTACAACTTCTTTTATAATGGTCAAGAGAATAGGAAGATCAAACCAATCTCTTCTAAGATGATTGGACGAAGCCTATTTTCATTTAAAATCTAAACTTCCGAGATTGGATATGGATAGATTCATTTTCTATTTTGAATGTTGGATATGCAAAGATAATTCTCTGGAACGAGATTTTGGAATTTGAAATTCTGGAATCTTGGGAAGGCCAGTCCCAAATTGTGTCTACAGGTGATGGAAGAAATGAAAGGCATGCGCAGAAGGGGAAAGGCCTAAGAAGATAATTTTTGAAATCTCACTTGATTTGATTCCTCCTCATTTTCTTTCCTTTCTTTATTATTCGTGTTCCACTTAATCTCCATCTCTAAGATCTAATCCTCTCTCTTTATGCAAAACTACAAATTCTTTTATAATGGGAAGAGAAGAGGAAGATCAACCAAATCTCTTCTAGATGATTGGACGAAGCACTATTTTCCATTTAAAATCTAGACTCGGAGATTGGAAAATGGATAGATATTCATTTTTCTATTTTGAATGTGGTATATGCAAAATATCATTCTTGGAATGCGATTTGAAATTTTGAAAATTATGGAATACTTTTGGGGTAGGCCCAGTCAAATTGATGTGCTACACGTGAGGGCGAGAAATAAAATTCATGCCAGATGTGGAAAGGGCTAGAAGCTTAAGTTTTGAATCTCACTGTTGCTTTGGATGTCCTCCTCATTTTATTTTTCCCCTTGCTTTATTGAGTTGTGTTCCACTTAATCTGCCATCTCTAGATCGAATCCTCCCTCTTATGCAAGACTATTTACAGAATTTTTTTATAATTTGGGTGTGTGGTTCAATAGAATAGGAAGATCAACCAAGCACTTCTAATGATGATTGGTGAAGCCTATTTTCATGTAAATCTAAACTTTCGAGATTGATATGGTAGTATCAGTTTTTTCATATTTGGTGGAATGTCGATATGCAAAGAGAATTCTGGAAGGAGATTTGAAATTGGGTGAAAATATCCTGGAAGACTTGGGAAGTGTCAGTCAGAAATTGTGTCTGACATGGGTTGACTGGGGAAGAAAATGAAAGTCATTGGCATAGGGCGGACGGGAAAGGGCTAAGAAAGATAAGTTGTTGAAAGGGTCTCACTGGAATTGTTGATGTAGGCGCGCCTCTATTTTATTTTCCTGATTCATTTTGGGGCTTTAGTATTCGTGTTCCACTTAATCGTCCATACTCGACTTTAAGAGCAAATCCCTCCTTCTTTATGCAAGACTACAAATCTTTTTAAATGGTCAAGAGATAGGAAGATCAAACCAATACGTCCAAGATGATTGGATGGAAGCCTATTTCTTTAAAATCTAAACGTTAACTCGATAGTTGGATATGGATCGAATTCATTTTCTATTTTGAATGTTGGATATGCAAAGAGAATTCTGGAATGAGATTTGAAATTTGAAATTCTGGAATACTTGGGGATGGCCAGTCCAAATTGTGTCTACAGGTGACGGAAGAAATGAAAGCCATGAGCAGAAGGGGAAAGGGCTAAGAAGATAAGTTTTGAACTCACTTGATTTGATTCCTCCTCATTTTCTTTCCTTGCTTTTTTATTCGTGTTCCACTTAATCTCCATCTGTAAGATCTTGTCCTCTCTCTTTATGCAAAACTACCAATTCTTTTATAATGGTCAAGAGAATAGGAAGATCAAACCACTCTCTTCTAAGATGATTGGACGAAGCCAATTTCCATTTAAAATCTAAACTTCAGAGACTGGATATGGATAGATTCATTTTTCTATTTTGAATGTTGGATATGCAAAGATAATTCTTGAATGCGATTTGAAATTTGAAATTATGGAATACTTGGGGTAGGCCAGACCAAATTGTGTCTATAGGTGATGGAAGAAATGAAAGGCATGCACAGAGGGGGAAACGGCTAAGAAGATAAGTTTTGAGATCACACTGATTTATCATCCTCAAAAAATTTATTTCCTGCTTTATTAGTCGTGTTCCACTTAACTCCATCTCTAAGATTAATCATCCCTCTTATGCCAGACTACAAATTCTTTTATAATGGTCAAGAGAATAGGAAGATCAAACCAATATCTTCTAAGATGATTGGACGAAGCCTATTTTCATTTAAAATCTAAACTTCGGAGACTGGATATGGATAGATTCATTTCCTATTTTGAATGTTGGATACGGAAAGATAATTCTTGAATGCGATTTGAAATTTGAAATTATGGAATACTTGGGGTACGCCAGTCCAAATTGTGTCTACAGGTGATGGAAGAAATGAAAGGCATGCAGAGAGGGGGAAAGGGCTAAGAAGGTAAGTTTTGAAATCTCACTTGATTTGATTCCTCCTCATTTTATTTCCTTGCTTTATTATTCGTGTTCCACTTAATCTCCATCTGTAAGATCTAATCCTCCCTCTTTATGCAAGACTACAAATTCTTTTATAATGGTCAAGAGAATAGGAAGATCAAACCAATCACTTCCAAGATGATTGGATGAAGCCTATTTTCATTTAAAATCTAAACTTCGGAGATTGGATAGGGATAGATTCATTCTCTATTTTGAATGTTGGATATGCAAAGATAATTTTGGAATGAGATCTGAAATTTGAAATTCTGGAATACTTGGGCAAGGCCAGTCCAAATTGTGTCTACAGGTGATGGAAGAAATGAAAGGCATGCGCAGAAGGGGAAAGGGCTAGGAAGATAAGTTTTGAAATCTCACTTGAATTGATTCCTCCTCATTTTCTTTCCTTGCTTTATTATTCGTGTTCCACTTAATCTCCATCTCTAAGATCTAATCCTCTCTCTTTATGCAAAACTACAAATTCTTTTATAATGGTCAAGAGAATAGGATGATCAAACCAATCTCTTCCAAGATAATTGGACGAAGCCTATTTTCATTTAAAATCTAAACTTCGGAGATTGGATATGGATAGATTCATTTTCTATTTTGAATGTTGGATATGGAAAGATAATTCTTGAATGCGATTTGAAATTTGAAATTATGGAATACTTGGGGTAGGCCAGTCCAAATTGTGTCTACAGGTGATGGAAGAAATGAAAGGCATGCACAGTGGGGGAAAGGGCTGAGAAGATGAGTTTCGAAATCTCACTTGATTTGATTCCTCCTCATTTTATTTCCTTGCTTTATTATTTGTGTTCCACTTAATCTCCATCTCTAAGTTCTAATCCTCCCTCTTTACGCAAGACTACAAATTCTTTTATAATGGTCAAGAGAATAGGAAGATCAAAACAATCACTTCCAAGATGATTGGATGTAGCCTATTTTCATTTAAAATCTAAACTTCGGAGATTGGATATGGATAGAGTCATTTTCTATTTTGAATGTTGGATATGCAAAGAGAATTCTGGAATGAGATTTGAAATTTGAAATTCTGGAATACTTGGGGAACGCCAGTCCAAATTGTGTCTACAGGTGATGGAAGAAATGAAAGGCATGCACAGAGGGGGAAAGGGCTAAGAAGATAAGTTTTGAAATCTCACTTGATTTGATTCCTCCTCATTTTATTTCCTTGCTTTGTTATTCGTGTTCCACTTAATCTCCATCTCTGAAATCTAATCCTCTCTCTTTATGCAAAACTACAAATTCTTTTATAATGGTCAAGAGAATAGGAACATCAAACCAATCTCTTCTAAGATGATTGGACGAAGCCTATTTTCATTTAAAATCTAAACTTCGGAGATTGGATATGGATAGATTCATTTTCTATTTTGAATGTTGGATATGCAATGAGAATTCTGGAATGAGATTTGAAATTTGAAATTCTGGAATACTTGGAGAAGGCCAATCCAAATTGCGTCTACAGGTGATGGAAGAAATGAAAGGCATGCATAGAGGGGGAAAGGGCTAAGAACATAAGTTTTGAAATCTCACTTGATTTGATTCCTCCTCATTTCATTTCCTTGCTTTATTATTCGTGTTCCACTTAATCTCCATCTCTCAGATCTAATCCTCCCTCTTTATGCAAGACTACAAATTCTTTTATAATGGTCAAGAGAATAGGAAGATCAAACCAATCACTTCCAAGAGGATTGGACGAAGCCTATTTTCATTAAAAATCTAAACTTCGGAGACTGGACATGGATAGATTCATTTTCTATTTTGAATGTTGGATATGGAAAGATAATTCTTGAATGCGATTTGAAATTTGAAATTATGGAATACTTGGGGTACGCCAGTCCAAATTGTGTCTACAGGTGATGGAAGATATGAAAGGCATGCACAGAGGGGGAAAGGGCTAAGATGATAAGTTTTGAAATCTCACTTGATTTGGTTCCTCCTCATTTTATTTCCTTGCTTTATTATTGGTATTCCACTTAATCTCCATCTGTAAGATCTAATCCTCCCACTTTATGCAAGACTACAAATTCTTTTACAATGGTCAAGAGAATAGGAAGATCAAACCAATCTCTTCTAAGATGATTGGACGAAGCCTATTTTCATTTAAAATCTAAACTTCCGAGATTGGATATGGATAGATTCATTTGCTATTTTGAATGTTGGATATGCAAAGATAATTCTGGAATGAGATTTGAAATTTGAAATTCTGGAATACTTGGGGAAGGCCAATCCAAATTGTGTCTACAGGTGATCGAAGAAATGAAAGGCATGCATAGAGGGGGAAAGGGCTAAGAAGATAAGTTTTGAAATCACACTTGATTTGATTCCTCCTCAATTTATTTCCTTGCTTTATTATTCGTGTTCCACTTAATCTCCATCTCTGAAATCTAATCCTCTCTCTTTATGCAAAACTACAAATTCTTTTATAATGGTCAAGAGAATAGGAACATCAAACCAATCTCTTCTAAGATGATTGGACGAAGCCTATTTTCATTTAAAATCTAAACTTCGGAGATTGCATATGGATAGATTCATTTTCTATTTTGAATGTTGGATATGCAAAGAGAATTCTGGAATGAGATTTGAAATTTGAAATTCTGGAATACTTGCGGAAGGCCAATCCAAATTGTGTCTACAGGTGATGGAAGAAATGAAAGGCATGCATAGAGAGGGAAAGGGCTAAGAAGATAAGTTTTGAAATCTCACTTGATTTGATTCCTCCTCATTTTATTTCCTTGCTTTATTATTCGTGTTCCACTTAATCGCCATCTCTAAGATCTAATCCTCCCTCTTTATGCAAGACTACAAATTCTTTTATAATGGTCAAGAGAATAGGAAGATCAAACCAATCACTTCCAAGATGATTGGATGAAGGCTATTTTCATTTAAAATCTAAACTTCGGAGATTGGATAGGGATAGATTCATTTTCTATTTTGAATGTTGGATATGCAAAGATAATTCTGGAATGAGATCTGAAATTTGAAATTCTGGAATACTTGGGCAAGGCCAGTCCAAATTGTGTCTACAGGTGATGGAAGAAATGAAAGGCATGCGCAGAAGGGGAAAGGCTAGGAAGATAAGTTTTGAAATCTCACTTGATTTGATTCCTCCTCATTTTATTTCCTTGCTTTATTATTTGTGTTCCACTTAATCTCCATCTCTAAGTTCTAATCCTCCCTCTTTATGCAAGACTACAAATTCTTTTATAATGGTCAAGAGAATAGGAAGATCAAACCAATCACTTCCAAGATGATTGGAGGAAGCCTATTTTCATTTAAAATCTAAACTTCAGAGATTGGATACAGATAGATTCATTTTCTATTTTGAATGTTGGATATGCAAAGAGAATTCTGGAATGAGATTTGAAATTTGAAATTCTGGAATACTTGGAGAAGGCCAATCCAAATTGCGTCTACAGGTGATGGAAGAAATGAAAGTCATGCGTAGAGGGGGAAAGGGCAAAGAACATAAGTTTTGAAATCTCACTTGATTTGATTCCTCCTCATTTTATTTCCTTGCTTTATTATTCGTGTTCCACTTAATCTCCATCTCTCAGGTCTAATCCTCCCTCTTTATGCAAGACTACAAATTCTATTATAATGGTCAAGAGAATACGAAGATCAAACCAATCACTTCCAAGAGGATTGGACGAAGCCTATTTTCATTAAAAATCTAAACTTCGGAGACTGGATATGGATAGATTCATTTTCTATTTTGAATGTTGGATATGGAAAGATAATTCTTGAATGCGATTTGAAATTTGAAATTATGGAATACTTGGGGTACGCCAGTCCAAATTGTGTCTACAGGTGATGGAAGAAATGAAAGGCATGCACAGAGGGGGAAAGGGCTAAGATGAGAAGTTTTGAAATCTCACTTGATTTGGTTCCTCCTCATTTTATTTCCTTGCTTTATTATTTGTATTCCACTTAATCTCCATCTGTAAGATCTAATCCTCCCTCTTTATGCAAGACTACAAATTCTTTTATAATGGTCAAGAGAATAGGAAGATCAAACCAATCTCTTCTAAGATGATTGGACGAAGCCTATTTTCGTTTCAAATCTAAACTTCCGAGATTGGATATGGATAGATTCATTTGCTATTTAGAATGTTGGATATGCAAAGATAATTCTTGAATGCGATTTGAAATTTGAACTTATGGAATACTTGCGGTAGGCCAGTCCAAATTGTGTCTACAAGTGATGGAAGAAATGAAAGGCATGCACAGAGGGGGAAAGGGCTAAGAAGATAAGTTTTGAAATCTCACTTGATTTGATTCCTCCTCATTTTATTTCCTTGCTTTATTATTCGTGTTCCACTTAATCTCCATCTCTAAGATCTAATCGTCCCTCTTTATGCAAGACTACAAATTCTTTTATAATGGTCAAGAAAATAGGAAGATCAAACCCATCACTTCCAAGATGATTCGATGAAGCCTATTTTCATTTAAAATCTAAACTTCATTTAAAATCTAAACTTCGGAGACTGGATATGGATAGATTCATTTTCTATTTTGAATGTTGGATATGGAAAGATAATTCTTGAATGCGATTTGAAATTTGAAATTATGGAATACTTGGGGTACGCCAGTCCAAATTGTGTCTACAGGGGATGGAAGAAATGAAAGGCATGCACAGAGGGGGATAGGGCTAAGAAGATAAGTTGTGAAATCTCACTTGATTTGATTCCTCCTCATTTTATTTCCTTGCTTTATTATTTGTGTTCCACTTAATCTCCATCTCTAAGATCTAATCCTCCCTCTGTATGCAAGACTACAAATTCTTTTATAATGGTCAAGAGAATAGGAAGATCAAACCAATCTCTTCTAAGATGATTGGACGAAGCCTATTTTCATTTAAAATCTAAATTTCCGAGATTGGATATGGATAGATTCATTTTCTCTTTTGACTGTTGGATATGCAAAGATAATTCTTGAATGCGATTTGAAATTTGAAATTATGGAATACTTGGGGTAGGCCAGTCCAAATTGTGTCTACAGGTGATGGAAGAAATGAAAGGCATGCACAGTGGGGGAAAGGGCTGAGAAGATGAGTTTGGAAATCTCACTTGATTTGATTCCTCCTCATTTTATTTCCTTGCTTTATTATTTGTGTTCCACTTAATCTCCATCTCTAAGTTCTAATCCTCCCTCTTTATGCAAGACTACAAATTCTTTTATGATGGTCAAGAGAATGGGAAGATCAAACCAATCACTTCCAAGATGATTGGAGGAAGCCAATTTTCATTTAAAATCTAAACTTCAGAGATTGGATATGGATAGATTCAATTTCTATTTTGAATGTTGGATATGCAAAGAGAATTCTGGAATGAGATTTGAAATTTGAAATTCTGGAATACTTGGGG
>RXID01017679.1:0-11494 GCA_005019695.1 Trichopus zeylanicus subsp. travancoricus | reverse complement strand
TACTACTACTACTACTACTACTACTACTACTACTACTACTACTACTACTACTAGGACTACTACTGCTACTACTACTACTTTTATTTCTAGTGCTACTACTAATAATTTTGCAAGTACAACTATTGCTACTAGAAATACAACTGCTACTACTACTACTACAACCACTACTACTACTCTAATGTCTAATACAACTACGATAGCTACTACCACTACTAGTACGGCTACTACTACTACTTCTCCTACAACTACAAATTCTGCTACTACTAGTACTAAAACTACTACTTCTACTATAACTACTACTACTACTACATTGCCTAATATGGCTTTAACCACTACTGCGAATACTACTACAAACCCTACCACCACTACTACATGTACAACTACTTCTTCTACTACTATTGCTACTACCACTGTTACTACTACGACTCCTAATTCTACGACTACTACTAATACAACTACCACTACTGCTACTACTACTACTACTACGACTACTACAACTATAACTACTACTACTATCGCTACTACTGCAACTACTACAACAACAACTAGTACTGCTACTAGTGTGACTAATGCAGCTACGACTACTAATACGACTAGTATTGCTGTAACTACTATTACCACTTCTGATACTGCTGCTGCAACTTTCGCTACTACTACTACTGTTACTACTACTACTACTTCTACTACTTTCACTGCTACTACTTCTGGTACTACTGCTACTGCTCCTACTGCTACTACTACTACTGATTCAACAGCAACGATTGCTGCCATTATTAGTACTGCTTCTACTACCAATGCTGCTGCTACTACTACTACTACTACTCCTGCAACTACAACTACTACTACCACTCCTACTACAACTGCTGCTGCTATGACTATCGGTATGGTATCTACTGCTACTACCGCTTCTACGATTGCTACTACTGCTTCTACTACTACGACAACTACTACTGCTATTACTACTACTACTTCTGCTACTACTTTGACTACACCTACTATTACTACTGCTACTATTGTAATTATTGCTACTACTACTACTAATGCTACTGCTACTACTACTATAGATGCTACCACTACTGCTGCTGCTGCTGCTACTGCTACTACTGCTACTACCACTGCTCCAACTACTACAACAGTAATTATTGCTACTACTGCTACAACAACTACTACTACTATTGCTACTCCTACTAATATTACTGCTGCCACTACTACTACTGCTACACCTTGTATTACAACAACTACTACTGCTACAACAACTACTAACGCTGCTGCTACTTCTACTGCTATTACTTCTACTATAACAACTACTACCACGACTACTTTTACTAGGACTACTACTTCTACTACTACTTCTACTACTACTATTAATACCACTACTACTACTACTACTACTACAACTACTACTAGAGCTACAACTGCTACTGCTGCTACAACAACAACCACTACTTGCTAATACTACTACTCCTACTACTACTACTATAACTACTACTACCACTACTACTACTACTGCTACAACTGCTATAAGTAGAACTACTATAACTACCACTACTACTACTACTAGAACTACTACTTCTACTTCTAAGGCTGGTGGTACTGCTACTACTACTATAGCTACTACAACAACAACAACAACTACTACTACTACTAACACTACTACGACTACTATTATTAATATTACTACAACTATAGCTACTACTGCTACAACTAATACTACAACCTCTCCTACTATAACTATTATTAATACTGCTTTTGTTGCTGCTAATATTACTACTACTGTGCTGCTACTGCTTTTGGTGCTTCTACTACCACTACTACTGCTACTACTATTACTACAATTGTGATTGTTACTAATGCTGCCACTGCATCTACTACTACTACTACTACTACTCCTACTACTTCTACTATAGTAACTACTATTGCTTCTGCTGCTACTCCTACCACGCCCACTTCTACTGCCATAACTACTGCTACAGCTACAATAACTACTACAACTCCTACTTCTCATACTGCTGCTACTACAATAACTACTACTACCACTGCTACTACTTCGGCTACTACTGCTGCTAGAACTACTGCCACTACTACCTTGACTACTAAAACTACTACTACTATTTCTACTCCTACTACTTCGGCCATTGCTTCTCCAGCTACTACAATGATTGCTGCTACTACAACTTTTACTAATACCCCTCCAACTAGTACAACTACTGCTACTAGAACTCTCACTATTACTATACTACGACAATAACTGCTACTGCTCCTAAAGCTATGACAACTACTACCACAACTACTACAGCTCCTGCTACTACTACTACTGTGACCTCAACTAGTATTATTGATACTCCAACTACTACAACAACTACTACTACTTCTACTACTACTACTACTATTGTTACTCCTATTACTACAACTACTACTTCTACTGTAACTACCACACCAACTACTACTACTACAACTACTTCTACTTTGGCTACCTCTATGACTTTTCCAACTAGTTCTATTACTACTACCAATGCTATGACTGCTGCAACTACTGTAGTACTACTTTCGCTACTACTTTTGCTGCTAATGCTGCTTCTACTATTACTGTGACTTCTACTGGTACTGCTACAGCTACACCTACTATGACTTCTGCTATAAGTATAACTTCTACAACAACAACAACAACTACTACTACATCTACTTCAACTACTGCTAATGCTTCTACTACTGCTTCTACTACTACTTCTAGTACTACTACTACCATTACTACTACTGCTGCTACTACCACTTCAGCTACAACTACTACTACTCCTACTGCTATTGCTACTGCTACTACCACCACTACTACTACAGATGCTACTATTACTACTTCTACTACACCTACAACTTCTGCTACTTCTACTGCTACTGCTACCACTGCTGTTGCTTCTACTACTACTACTACTATAGCTGCTACTACTACTGCTACTACTACTACTACTTCTGCTTCTACAACTACTGCTACTGGTACTACTACGGCTACAACTTCTACTGCGACTACTACTACAACTACTACTTTTGCTACTACTACAACTACTGTTGCAACTTTTACTACAAGTACTACTACCACTGCTACTACTACTACTACTCCTACCTCTACTACTACTAATAATACTACTGCCACGACTGCTACTACTGTTGCTACTACTACCACTACTACTACTACTATAACTACTACTACTATCGCTACTACCGCTACTACTACAACAACAACAACAACTGTTACTACTTTCACAAATGTGGCTACTAATACTAATACTACTAGTACTGCAACAATGACTATTACTACTTCTCCTACTACAACTACTACTCTCCCATCTGTACCAACTACAGTAGCTATTGAAGAGCTGGACCTAGATGAGGACGAGTACATTCAAATACAAGAGCTAGTGCAGTATGCAACGGACCAATAGCCATCACGGAGCTTCACCAGCAGCGTCGGCTCCTTGCTTGAAGAACTCCGACGCCAAGGATACATAGGTGAGGACCCACTAAAATATTGGTCCAAGAACCAGGTGCTCTGCCACCTGGACATCAAAAACCCAGATTTCACCATTGAAGACCAGCCCTTAAAGCACATTACACCGCAAGCCAAGGCTACGTATGCAAAGCATGTGAAAGCACTACTGGATCTTGGCATTATTCGCCCCAGCAAAAGCCGGCATCGCACCACTGCGATCATTGTGAATTTTGGTACAACAGTTGATCCCCGAACGGGCCAGGAGATCAAAGGTAAGGAGCGGATGGTCTTCAACTATCGGCGCCTGAATGATCTCACCAACAAGGATCAATACAGCCTACCTGGGATCAACACTATCCTACGAAAGGTAAGCAGAAGCCACATATACTCCAAATTTGATCTGAAATTAGGTTTTCATCAAGTGGCAATGCACCCTGCCTCCGTGGAATGGACGGCATTCTGGGTACCAGAAGGCCTCTATGAATGGCTCGTAATGCCATTTGTCCTAAAAAATGCACCTGCCGTATTCCAGCGGAAGATGGACAGTTGCTTCAAGGGGACAGAAGACTTTATTGCAATATACATTGATGACATCCTGGTCTTCTCCTCCTCTGAAGCGGAGCATGAACAACATCTGCGTGTCATGCTCCAAATTTGCCAAACCAATGGGCTAATCCTGAGACCAACAAAAATGAAGTTAGCAGTCTCGGAAGTGGAATTCTTGGGGGCAATACTCGACAATCAGCGAATCAAGCTGCAGCCCCACATCATCAAGAAGATTGCAAACTTCCAGGAATAGGAACTGACCACAACAAAAGGCCTCCGAGCCTGGCTCGGAATCTTGAATTATGCCCGAAGCTATATCCCTAATCTGGGAACTCTACTCAGGCCACTCTATGCAAAGACAAGTCCTACGGGAGAAAGGCGCTGGAACTCCCAAGATTGGGACTTAGTCGCAAAAATCAAGGCCTTGGTACAAAAGCTGCTGGATCTCGAACTACCACCAGAAGCCAGCTATATGATCCTTGAGACCGACGGCTGCATGACGGGATGGGGCAGAATCTGTAAATGGAAGCCCCAGAAATATGACCCCAAGTCCATGGAGAAGGTATGTGCCTATGCTAGCGGCAGGTTCCATCCAATCAAATCCACCATTGATGCGAAACTCTATGCCGTCATGAATACGCTGGAAGCACTGAAGATTTACTACCTGGATAAGGCTGACTTGACTATTCGAACCGACTGTCAAGCGATCATAAGCTTCTTCAACAAGTCGGCCAATAATAAGCCTTCCCACATACGCTGGCTCGCCTTCACCGACTACATTACTAGCATGAGACTCGCCATCCAATTTGAACACATCAGCGGAGAGGATAACCAGCTGGCGGATACTCTCTCTCGCTTAATTACTTCACTTGTCATTTCAGGATGGCCTGCACCCGAAACCTTGGAAGGACTCAGCCTTGTAGCCACCCGGTTACAGGAGGCGCACCAGACACCCTCTCAGAAGGCAAAGGAGGAGCACTTGGCGGCAGCCCAAGCCTTGTGCTACAATATGAATCACAGCTATAGCTCCTACAGAGCCTTCCCATGTCCCTCGATACCTACGACGCCATCAGACGGCGGCTCCAACAGCTGGAACGACAAAGTGCCCAGGAAGCACTTACGGCTGTTCGACAGTTCCGGGACCTCCACGCCCTGAAGCTATCCGAAGCCACAAAGCGCGCAGGACGCAAGACCACGGGCAACTTCTGGGCCCAGTGGCATCCTGTTGTAACTCAGATTGATGTCCAGCTTGAAACAGCAGTCAAACTCACAACTGACGCAGCCCAACAACTGCCCGCCTTCATGTTCTGAGCACAACAGATAGCTTGCGCGAGAAGAAAGTGGTAGCATTCGGCCCAACAATCCAGCCCAAAAGGTCCAAGATTGCTTGGATCAGTCAGCCCAAAGAATAGCCGGCCCGGCCCAATTCAAAGGAAGCCGTGTCCAGAGGTGTAAAGTAAAGTTACTTTTATAAAGTAGCTTTTGGAAAAGCCACTTTATAAAAGAGACTATTGTAAAGTGGCTTTAGGAAAGCTGCTTTTGTAAAGCAGCTTTAGCTTTTATAAAGTAGCTTTAGGAAAGCTGCTTTTGTAAAAGCAGATGCGATCTTATCGCATCTGCCGGGTGTAAGGTTTCCCTATAAAAGGGAGGCATATCATAATAACAAGCATCGAAGAATCACCGAAGAATTCTCTCCTCTTCTTGGTTTTGAGTTCTTAAACCTCCTTTCTTTGTTCATTTATCCCCTGCAACTCCACCACATACTGGTATCAGAGCTTAGTCTCTGACGAGTTCCCACACCCCACACACATGAGTATCAGAGCTTAGTCTCTGACGAGTTCCCACACCCCACAAACATACTGGTATCAGAGCTTAGTCTCTGACGAGTTCCCACACCCCAAACACTAACTGGTATCAAAGCCAAACACTTAGTTCCTTGCCTGGCTTAACACCTTCCATGGCTGAGTAAAAACCTCCTTTCTAGGGACTCATCGGGGATGTGTGTGATGGTTTCTGACCTTATCGCCGTTGATAACCAGACCATAGCATGCCAAAAAATCCTGGATTGACCCCTCGGGTGGCACAGAGGCTGGACCTAATAAGTCCACCGCAAGGTCAATATTGGGAGAGAAGTAGGTATTCATGGTCTTGGTGAGAAGGAGACTCAGGAATTCCTTACGCTGATCACGGTGTCTGAATTGCAACAGGCCGCAGTGCGCGTAAATCTGCAAGAGGCAGTAGCTGCCAGTCGGATGAGCATGACAGATACTAGGGTGAGCGTCTGAAGTTCTCGTAGTACTCGTCTCTTGTTCGATAAGGTAGGATATATACCTCACACTCAGAATCCAGAGTACCTAGATCTTCATCAATTGTTGTACACCTCCCGGTGAATGAACACGTTCCTTCCAGCCAAAACAACATCCACATACCAAGAAGCCTTACAGGCCGTTGAACCCATAGAACACCCAGCAGTTGGGTTCGTCAAACCCAGTGATTACTCGAGCGTTTCAGCCCAAAATATAGCCCTTCTAAAGCAAAATAATACCCAAATCCAGCTTTTAGTCCAAATTGCTGAAGCCTTACGGGATATCCAAGCCGATATCCAGTCCCTCAGAAAGCAGCAAAAGAAGAGTGACAGTCCAATTCTCCCAGAATCCCTACTCACAAAACTAGAGAATCTGTCCCTCCATCCTAAAACCAGGCCTCCCAAACCACGAGGGAGACTCCTTATTTTTAAAGACCCCTTGCTAATTTTGCAGGAGGAACAAGCAAAGCTGAATGGCAGCAGTGGTATCTCAAGTCGTGTTGGAACAAGCGCCCCAGCCCCTAGTCGAAGACCAAATTCGAGGGCATAGGCGGAATCAGCGATGACTCTACACTGCACAACAAACAACACGGTGGATAGTCCGTCGCTTGACGGGGCAACCTGCCCCTCAACACGTCTTGGAACAGCAACTGGACCTGCAGGAACAATTGCGACTATCCATGCGAGAACGCGCAGCTATATCTCCTGCGGAGGTCCTTTATCATTCTGGAACAGATGATGAGCACCACCGAGTGTACATCCACCACTCGGAGGAGTCCATCAGTTGCGTTGGAGATGCACAGGTGGACCAGAACTTCATCTAAGAAGACAGTTACCAACAGCTCAGAAAAAGCGATATGAAGTTCATACACCTTGGTGTTATGCAGGTACGCCTGCAGGTGCTCCATTGACACGCAGAAGGAACATTGGCGCTTGTCGTGTTCCGAGACAATCGGTGGCAGGGTGATAAAGCACTAATTGCCACCATGGAAGTTGATCTCACGCAGGGAAGCCAATTAGTTTACATTATCCCTGATATAATGATGACTATTGGAGATTTTTGCAGGAATATTCAAATCTCCATTCTAACTCGGGGCTATGATACATGGCACCATGGTGAGGCCAACTTACTCATTACCCGAGGACTGATTGGAAGGCTGTCGAACACACCAAACGTGGCCTTTGCATACGAAGTCTCAGGAGTCATTGACTACCTGGCAAGTCACGGTGTTCATGCCCTCCCTGGAAAATGGTACTCGACGGCACAGCTGTGTGGGATAAACTGGCTCCTAAAGCCCCCTCAAATCCTTCCTGTCCTGACACCCACCGAGGTGTCCAGTACGACACTCCTGGATGGGCAAATCTCACTCAGTTTCAAACATCATGCCTCTCTTCCTGACACCACAGAAGATGAAATTATTGCAATCCTCACTCAAGAAGAGGCTCCAGATGAGACGACGGTGGAGGAAATTTGGGACGCCCTGGGTGAACCCAGCGGAAAATATGACTACTATGTCCGGTATTCTGCTCCCCCGTCCTTCTTCGTGCCCTTTCCTATCACACCAATGGGATGGGACGATTTGGAAAATGACCTACCAGAACAACAGCCTATTATCATAACAAGGTGCAAGCAGCCTCAGCATCCAGCTCCTCGAAAGGTGAAGCCAGCTAAGGAGTGGCGACGCCGCTTTGCCCAACGACAGTCAGCGAACGGGCATCTTACGTGGCAACCCAAAGGGCGGGAAGGCCAGAATCCAACTTGCGGAACCCATGCAGGAGATACACGCCCAGGGGCCTCTGTACTCCAGTCCATGGAACCTCCGCAGGAAGGAACTGGTGACAACACCCACCTCCTGGCCACGTGGTATCTGACCAACCAAGAAGGCAACTCTGACGCTGAACATGACCCAGACGAGTATTGTGAGTATTTATAATATTATACTGGTTTGGGAAATACAGATGGAGACACAAAACTCGTTACCACTTTAGAAGAAGAAGACTGGGGTATGGAGTATCCCCAGCGAGCACCACAACAAGCACCACCTCAGCGAACGAAGCCGATAGAACGGCTTTGCTCCTCTTCCATTGTCTCTGAATACAGGCCCCCAGTGGAATCAACCATGGGCCCTGTTTACTATCCCCCAGCGGCGAGACCTACTGAGCCCGGTCCAAGCCAAGGACCTATCTTTGGCAGCTATCAACCGAAGAATCTGAGGTTCAAAGCCAGAAATACCTCAGAATGGTGGAATCTCCCCTCTGCCCAGCAGCAATCAGGGGCTATCTTTGTTATGCCCCCCAGATTGGGCGATTCAGTGTGTTTTCATGCGTTGGGAGTCCATCACCAAAAATTTAGTTGCTCTCCAAGGTTTCACAGATTCCCGTACAAAAACTGAGTTTATTGAAAACCTGCTTGCGGAATCAGAAAAGCTCACCTGGATCCAGTGGAGGATGGCCTACCCCATGGAATACCAGCACCTGTTGGATCATGCAGATGGTGCTGACGGTACGCAGAACATCCTCTCACAGATTCGGACCATATTCGCCCTAGAAGATCCCTACCAAGGCTCGACAACCATGCAAGAAGAAGCCTATAGGGATCTGGAACGGTTATCCTGCCAAAATTTGCGGGATATCAAGGATTTGTCGTTCTGTCACGACATTCCAACCCCGGGGTACTATCAGCGACCCCAACGGAAGGTTGGCGTTCGGCGGTCGACAACCTACAAAGGGAAGCCACATCCTTCGCATGCCCGCATCGAAAAGAAGAAGCACCTTATCCGCAACAGGAGGTGTAGATGCTTTCTCTGCGGAGAAGAGGGACATTTTGCCCGAGAATGCCCCAATGAGCGACGAAACGTCAAGCGCGTCGCCATGTTTGAACAGCTTGACCTCCCAGCCGATTGCGAAATTGTGTCCGTCCAAAAAGGCGATGACCCTAGTGATGCCATCTACAGCATTTCTGAAGGGGAGGAGGACACGGCAGTCTTGCAGGAGGAAAAGCTTTTCATGTTTCGGGAAGACGACCGGACCTGGTGGATTGGCCCTACAGGGGGCTACCGCGCCATGGTCAGAGTATCACAACACCAGCATGAGTGTAGCCACACTTGGGACTTACATCAAGATGTGCCCGACGCCTACGAAAAGTGCTCTTGCTGCCAGGCACCCTCCCAAAAGTGCTACCGTATGCACTGCCCAAACTGTAAGCTGACAGTATGTGGCAGATGCAGCTTGTACTACTTTAGCAACAGAGTCCCAGTGGCTCAGACATCCCTTCCGAGTTATGAGTCCAATGATTTACTACTTGAACAGCAAAATTACATTTCTGCTTGTGAAAGGGAAACGCGGCAGCTGCAACAACAGCTAACTCTCGCCCATGAAGAGAGGGAGGCCCTTCAACAACGCCTTCTTCTTGTTCAAGAGGAAAGCCATCACTGGCAACATGAGTCTGAGAGATGGAAACCGAAGCACAAGGAGCTCGAAGATGCCACCATGGAACTTGATCGCATGGTGCTCGAGAGAAGTGACCTGCAAATGGAAATACAGAAGCTCCAACAGGAGAAAGGAGCACTCATGCTACTGCAGCAGGAGGATGAGCCAGCGGATGCCGACGACCTCAACGTCTTTCTCGTCGACACTACTCAGCGACTCCTATCTGCTGAGATGAGGGTGACAACACCACCCCGGCGGACAAAGAATATGCTCTACAACCTCATGGTGAAGTTCGAGGTTCCCCATGTTATGCCATTTGAAGTAAATGCAATCCTCGATACAGGGGCTACCACCTGCTGTATTGACCAAGGAGCGGCTCTTGTCAATGCCCTGGAGGACAACCCTTTCCTCGTGCATTTCAGTGGCATCAACTCCCGTACTTCGGCCAATAAAAACCTCAAATTTGGCCGCATGTTGATTGGGGAGAACGGCTTTCGGATCCCATACACATATGCCTTCCCGATGAAGTTGGGGAAGGATATCCAGATGATCCTTGGCTACAACTTCATCCGCGCCATGCAAGGCGGCGTCCGCATCGAAGGAAATACGGTTACGTTCTTACTACTATGGCAACTTTTGCTACTACTACTAGTTCTACTACCTTTAGTACTACTACTTCAACTACTACTACTTCAACTACTGCTACTTCTACTGCTCCTGCTACTACTACTGTTGATTCAATAGCAACTATTAGTGCCATTCCGAGTACTACTTCTGCTACCACTACTATTACTACTACTACTTCTACTCCACGACTTCTACACCTATAACTATAATTACTACTACTGCTGCAACTGCTGCTACTACAACTACTTCTCCTACTACTACTACTACTGCGACGACTATCTATATGATATCTAATGCTACTACAGCTTCTATGACTACTGCTACTATTACTACTACTACTTATACTGCTACTTTGACTACACCTACTATTACTAGAGCTACTATTGCAATTATTGCCACTACTACTAGTGATGCTACTGCTACAACTACTACTGATGCTACCACTACTATTGCTACTACTGCTATAGCTACTACTACTGCTGCTGCTACTGCTACTGCTGTTACTGGTACTACAAAGACTGCTACTCCACTAATACTACTGTTGCCACTACCGCAACTGCTACAACTTGTATTACAATAACAATAACAACAACTACTGCTACTACTAATGCTGCTGCTACTTTTGCTACTATTACTTCTACTACAACTACTGCTACTACGACCTCTACTGCTAGGACCACCACCATCACTACTACTACTACAACTACAACAACAACTGTACTGCTCCTACAACAATAATAACTACAACTACTAGTACTACTGCTGCTGCTGCTACTACTACTCTACTACTACCGCTACTACTACTACTACTACTGCTACTACTACTATAACTACTACTACTTCTATGACTACTACTAATACTTCTAATGATCTACAATTTGTCAACTATTAACTACTTACTACACAACTACTACTACTGCCTCCTTACTACTACTACTCATACTACTACCCACACTACTACTACTATTACTACTACTGCTTGCTACTACTGCTCACTATTATACTACTACTATAATGCAAGTACTACTACATCTCCTTTACAACTACTACTATACTGCAGCTGTGCTGATTATAGCAGCTGAATACTAATACTACTAGTGCTGCCA
>RXID01017676.1:0-11839 GCA_005019695.1 Trichopus zeylanicus subsp. travancoricus | reverse complement strand
AAAAAGAGAATTTCATATTTGACCTGAAAGAACTTAATTTTTGAATACAAACCGCTTTGAAAGAAGAAAATTGCGTAGGGAAAATTTTTTGGCATATATATCTCTTAAAAACTAAAATGGAAGACTCAATCTGAAAATTTCAATTATCGCATATATGCCCATTTAGAGAACGAAATGCATATTTAAAAGAGAATTTTTATGTGTTTTTGTAGTTTCAGGGATTTTTTCCAATTTCATGAAGTTTGAGTGTTCTTTTAAGATTTCCATGATTTTACGGACCTTGGGAGGGTTTTTTGTGATATTTTCTATTTTTACCAATTCTCTACTTTTTTTGCAAAATTAATGAATTTTGAAATATTTTTTTTCATGTTTTGAGCTTTCAAAGGAGTTTTTTATACTTTATTATATTTTTATGGAATTTTATGATTTTCTATACTGTCATAATATTTCTATGATTTTCTTTTGCATTCAGAGATTCTAATTTCCTTGCGTGCCACTCAAAAAAATTCAAACACGCTTGGAAAAATTACTTACAAAATGAAAATTCATCTTTCACCTCATAATGTAAAAAATTCAAAAGAAGTGAAGTATTTTAAAAGCATATTTATCCTCATAATCTTAACAAATTAAATCGCTGATTCGATTATTTTTACCGATATGCCTAAAAAAAAAAAAAAATTTCATATTTAACCTTAAAGGGCTAAATTTTCGCATATATACCACTTTGAAAAAAGAAAATTAACCCGAAAAATATTTTTGACATATATGCCTCTTAAAAACGAAAACTGAAGACTCAATTTTGAAATCTTAATTATCACATATATATCCCTTTAGAGAATGAAATGCATATTCAAAACATAATTTTTTTGAACTTTTTATAGTTTCTGGGATTTTTTATATTTTCAAGAAGTTTAAGGGGTTTTTTGGGATTTCTCTAATTTCACGGAGTTTCAGAAGTTTTTCTGTGACGTTTTGTACTTTCACCAATTTTCTACATTTTTTGCAAATTTAATGTTTCTTGTATTTTATTTACTTTGAAACATTTCTTCCTCAATTTTTCAATTTTCAAGAGAGATTTTCGTCACGAAGGGTGTAGAGGGGGAGAAACTGTGGGCGGGGGTGCCCAGACTGTCGTAAGGTGGCTGTGAGTTTGTCCTCACGCGAACAATTTAATTATTGCGTATACCACTTAAACAAAAATTCAACGTGGGTGGAAAACGTACTGAAATTAAAAATACATATTTAACCTCGTAATGTGGCAAGTTCGAAAGAAGTAAAGTTTTTTTAAAACTTATTTTGCGCTTTTACGAATTATATGCAATTTTTGCATATTTAATAAATTTTGTATTTTTTTTTTCACGTTCAGTGGTTGTTTTTATGTTTTTGAAGTTTCGAGGGAGTGTTTTTATATATCTTTATAATTTTACGGAATTTTATGGTTTTCTATGCTTTGAGAAATTTTCTGTGATTTTGTACCTCATTTGAAAATTTCAGTTTACTTGTCGACACCTCGTAAAAAAAATTCAAACTTGCTTGGAAAACGTATCTACAAAATAAAAATACATACTAACCTCGTAAGGGAAAAAATTCGAAAGCAATAAAGTACGGAAAAAACTTATTTTGCCTCATAACTTAAAAGATGAAATCGCATATTCAATAAAAAAACACTGATTTTCACATATATGTCTCTTTCAAAAATGAAATTTCATATTTAACCTGAAAGAACTTAATTTTTGAATATAAACCGCTTTGAAAGAAGAAAATTGCGTCGAGAAAAGTTTTTGGCATATATATCTCTTAAAAACTAAAATGGAAGACTCAATCTGAAAATTTCAATTATCGCATATATGCCCATTTAGAGAACGAAATGCATATTTAAAAGACAATTTTTATGTGTTTTTGTAGTTCAGGGATTTTTTCCAATTTCATGAAGTTTGAGTGTTCTTTTAAGATTTCCATGATTTTACGGACCTTGGGAGGGTTTTGGTGATATTTTCTATTTTTACCAATTCTCTACATTTTTTGCAAAATTAATGAATTTTGAAATATTTTTTTTCATGTTTTGAGCTTTCAAAGGAGTTTTTTATACTTTATTATATTTTTATGGAATTTTATGATTTTCTATACTGTCATAATATTTCTATGATTTTCTTTTGCATTCAGAGATTCTAATTTCCTTGCGTGCCACTCAAAAAAATTCAAACACGCTTGGAAAAATTACTTACAAAATGAAAATTCATCTTTCACCTCATAATGTAAAAAATTCAAAAGAAGTGAAGTATTTTAAAAGCATATTTATCCTCATAATCTTAACAAATTAAATCGCTGATTCGATTATTTTTACCGATATGCCTAAAAAAAAAATAAAATTTCATATTTAACCTTAAAGGGCTAAATTTTCGCATATATACCACTTTGAAAAAAGAAATTTAACCCGAAAAATATTTTTTACATATATGCCTCTTAAAAACTAAAATTGAAGACTCAATTTTGAAATCTTAATTATCACATATATATCCCTTTAGAGAATGAAATGCATATTCAAAACATAATTTTTTTGAACTTTTTATAGTTTCTGGGATTTTTTATATTTTCATGACGTTTAAGGGGTTTTTTGGGATTTCTCTAATTTCACGGAGTTTCAGAAGTTTTTCTATGATGTTTTGTACTTTCACCAATTTTCTACATTTTTTGCAAATTTAATGTTTATTGTATTTTATTTACTTTGAAACATTTTTTTCTCGATTTTTGAACTTTCAAGAGAGATTTCTTCATAATTTTTTATATTTTTATAAAATTTTATGGTTTTCCATACTTTCATAATTTTTCTGTGATTTTTTTCCTCATTCTAAAAATTTAATTTATTTGCGTATACCACTTAAAAAAAATTCAAAGTTGCTTGGAAAACGTACCTTGAAATTAAAAATACATATTTAACCTCGTAATGTGGCAAGTTCGAAAGAAGTAAGGTTTTTTTAAAACCTATTTTGCGCTTTTACGAATTATATGCAATTTTTGCATATTTAATAAATTATGTATTTTTTTTTTCACGTTCAGTGGTTGTTTTTTATGTTTTTGAAGTTTCGAGGGAGGGTTTTTGTATATCTTTATAATTTTACGGAATTTTATGGTTTTCTATGCTTTGAGAAATTTTCTGTGATTTTGTACCTCATTTGAAAATTTCAGTTTACTTGTCCACACCTCTTAAAAAAAATTCAAACTTGCTTGGAAAACTTATCTAAAAAATAAAAATACATACTAACCTCGTAACGGAAAAAATTCGAAAGCAATAAAGTACGGAAAAAAATTATTTTGCCTCATAACTTAAAAGATGAAATCGCATATTCAATAAAAAAACACTGATTTTCACATATATGTCTCTTTCAAAAAGAGAATTTCATATTTAACCTGAAAGAACTTAATTTTTGAATATAAACCGCTTTGAAAGAAGAAAAGTGCGTAGAGAAAAGTTTTTGGCATATATATCTCTTAAAAACTAAAATGGAAGACTCAATCTGAAAATTTCAATTATCGCATATATGCCCATTTAGAGAACGAAATGCATATTTAAAAGAGAATTTTTCTGTGTTTTTGTAGTTTCAGGGATTTTTTCCAATTTCATGAAGTTTGAGTGTTCGTTTAAGATTTCCATGATTTTACGGACCTTGGGAGGGTTTTTGGTGATATTTTCTATTTTTACCAATTCTCTACATTTTTTTGCAAAATTAATGAATTTTGAAATATTTTTTTTTCATGTTTTGAGCTTTCAAAGGAGTTTTTTATACTTTATTATATTTTTATGGAATTTTATGATTTTCTATACTGTCATAATATTTCTATGATTTTCTTCCGCATTCAAAGATTCTAATTTCCTTGTGTGCCACTCAAAAAAATTCAAACACGCTTGGAAAAATTACTTACAAAATGAAAATTCATCTTTCACCTCATAATGTAAAAAATTCAAAAGAAGTGAAGTATTTTAAAAGCATATTTATCCTCATAATCTTAACAAATTAAATCGCTGATTCGATTAGAAAACCCTGATTTTTACCGATATGCCTAAAAAAAAATAAAATTTCATATTTCACCTTAAAGGGCTAAATTTTCGCATATATACCACTTTGAAAAAAGAAAATTAACCCGAAAATTATTTTTGACATCTATGCCTCTTAAAAACGAAAACTGAAGACTCAATTTTGAAATCTTAATTATCACATATATATCCCTTTAGAGAATGAAATGCATATTCAAAACATAATTTTTTTGAACTTTTTATAGTTTCTGGGATTTTTTATATTTTCATGAAGTTTAAGGGTTTCTTGGGATTTCTCTAATTTCACGGAGTTTCAGAAGTTTTTCTATGATGTTTTGTACTTTCACCAATTTTCTACATTTTTTGCAAATTTAATGTTTCTTGTATTTTATTTACTTTGAAACATTTCTTCCTCAATTTTTCAATTTTCAAGAGAGATTTCTTCATATTTTTTATATTTTTAGAAAATTTTATGGTTTTCCATACTTTCATAATTTTTCTGTGATTTTTTTTCCTCATTCTAAAAATTTAATTTATTTGCGTATACCACTTAAAAAAATTCAAAGTTGCTTGGAAAACGTACCTTAAAATTAAAAATACATATTTAACCTCATCATGTGGCAAGTTCGAAAGAAGTAAAGTATTTTTAAAACCTATTTTGCGCTTTTACGAATTATATGCAATTTTTGCATATTTAATAAATTTTGTATTTTTTTTTTCACGTTCAGTGGTTGTTTTTATGTTTTTGAAGTTTCGAGGGAGGGTTTTTATATATCTTTATAATTTTACGGAATTTTATGGTTTTCTATGCTCTGAGAAATTTTCTGTGATTTTGTACCTCATTTGAAAATTTCAGTTTACTTGTCCACACCTCTTAAAAAAAAATTCAAACTTGCTTGGAAAACTTATCTAAAAAATAAAAATACATACTAACCTCGTAAGGGAAAAAATTCGAAAGCAATAAAGTACGGCAAAAAATTATTTTGCCTCATAACTTAAAAAATGAAATCGCATATTCAATAAAAAAACACTGATTTTCACCTATATGTCTCTTTCGAAAATAAAATTTCATATTTAACCTGAAAGAACTTAATTTTTGAATATGAACCGCTTTGAAAGAAGAAAATTACGTAGAGAAAAGTTTTTGGCATATATATCTCTTAAAAACTAAAATGGAAGACTCAATCTGAAAATTTCAATTATCGCATATTTGCCCATTTAGAGAACGAAATGCATATTTAAAAGAGAATTTTTATGTGTTTTTGTAGTTTCAGGGATTTTTTCCAATTTCATGAAGTTTGAGTGTTCTTTTAAGATTTCCCTGATTTTACGGACCTTGGGAGGGTTTTTGTTGATATTTTCTATTTTTACCAATTCTCTACATTTTTTGCAAAATTAATGAATTTTGAAATATTTTTTTTCATGTTTTGAGCTTTCAAAGGAGTTTTTTATACTTTAGTATATTTTTATGGAATTTTATGATTTTCTATACTGTCATAATATTTCTATGATTTTCTTCCGCATTCAGAGATTCTAATTTCCTTGCGTGCCACTCAAAAAAATTCAAACACGCTTGGAAAAATTACTTACAAAATGAAAATTCATCTTTCACCTCATAATGTAAAAAATTCAAAAGAAGTGAAGTATTTTAAAAGCATATTTATCCTCATAATCTTAACAAATTAAATCGCTGATTCGATTATTTTTACCGATATGCCTAAAAAAAAATAAATTTTCATATTTAACCTTAAAGGGCTAAATTTTCGCATATATACCACTTTGAAAAAAGAAAATTAACCCGAAAAATATTTTTGACATATATGCCTCTTAAAAACTAAAATTGAAGACTCAATTTTTGAAATCTTAATTATCACATATATATCCCTTTAGAGAATGAAATGCATATTCAAAACATAATTTTTTTGAACTTTTTATAGTTTCTGGGATTTTTTATATTTTCATGAAGTTTAAGGGGTTTTTTGGGATTTCTCTAATTTCACGGAGTTTCAGATGTTTTTCTATGATGTTTTGTACTTTCACCAAATTTTCTACATTTTTTGCAAATTTAATGTTTCTTGTATTTTATTTACTTTGAAACATTTTTTTCTCGATTTTTGAACTTTCAAGAGAGATTTCTTCATAATTTTTTATATTTTTAGAAAATTTTATGGTTTTCCATACTTTCATAATTTTTCTGTGATTTTTTTTCCTCATTCTAAAAATTTAATTTATTTGCGTATACCACTTAAAAAAATTCAAAGTTTCTTGGAAAACGTACCTTAAAATTAAAAATACATATTTAACCTCGTAATGTGGCAAGTTCGAAAGAAGTAAAGTATTTCTAAAACCTATTTTGCGCTTTTACGAATTATATGCAATTTTTGCATATTTAATAAATTTTGTATTTTTTTTTTTCACGTTCAGTGGTTGTTTTTATGTTTTTGAAGTTTCGAGGGAGGGTTTTTATATATCTTTATAATTTTACGGAATTTTATGGTTTTCTATGCTTTGAGAAATTTTCTGTGATTTTGGACCTCATTTGAAAATTTCAGTTTACTTGTCGACACCTCGTAAAAAAAATTCAAACTTGCTTGGAAAACTTATCTACAAAATAAAAATACATACTAACCTCGTAAGGGAAAAAATTCGAAAGCAATAAAGTACGGAAAAAACTTATTTTGCCTCATAACTTAAAAGATGAAATCGCATATTCAATAAAAAAACACTGATTTTCACATATATGTCTCTTTCAAAAATAAAATTTCATATTTAACCTGAAAGAACTTAATTTTTGAATATAAACCGCTTTGAAAGAAGAAAATTCCGTAGAGAAAAGTTTTTGGCATATATATCTCTTAAAAACTAAAATGGAAGACTCAATCTGAAAATTTCAATTATCGCATATATGCCCATTTAGAGAACGAAATGCATATTTAAAAGAGAATTTTTATGTGTTTTTGTAGTTTCAGGGATTTTTCCAATTTCATGAAGTTTGAGTGTTCTTTTAAGATTTCCATGATTTTACGGACCTTGGGAGGGTTTTGGTGATATTTTCTATTTTTACCAATTCTCTACATTTTTTGCAAAATTAATGAATTTTGAAATATTTTTTTTCATGTTTTGAGCTTTCAAAGGAGTTTTTTATACTTTATTATATTTTTATGGAATTTTATGATTTTCTATACTGTCATAATATTTCTATGATTTTCTTCCGCATTCAAAGCTTCTAATTTCCTTGCGTGCCACTCAAAAAAAATTCAAACATGCTTGGAAAAATTACTTACAAAATGAAAATTCATCTTTCACCTCATAATGTAAAAAATTCAAAAGAAGTGAAGTATTTTAAAAGCATATTTATCCTCATAATCTTAACAAATTAAATCGTTGATTCGATTAGAAAACCCTGATTTTTACCGATATGCCTAAAAAAAAAAAAAGATTTCATATTTCACCTTAAAGGGCTAAATTTTCGCATATATACCACTTTGAAAAAAGAAAATTAACCCGAAAAATATTTTTGACATCTATGCCTCTTAAAAACGAAAACTGAAGACTCAATTTTGAAATCTTAATTATCACATATATATCCCTTTAGAGAATGAAATGCATATTCAAAACATAATTTTTTTGAACTTTTTATAGTTTCTGGGATTTTTTATATTTTCATGAAGTTTAAGGGTTTCTTGGGATTTCTCTAATTTCACGGAGTTTCAGAAGTTTTTCTATGATGTTTTGTACTTTCACCAATTTTCTACATTTTTTGCAAATTTAATGTTTCTTGTATTTTATTTACTTTGGCAACATTGTTTTCTCGATTTTTTGCACTTTCAAGAGAGATTCTTTCATACTTTACTATTTTATAGAAAAAGTTTGATGGGTTTCCATGCGTTCATAATTTTCTGGATTTTTTTTCCTCAGTTCTAAAAAGGTAAGTGATTTGCGGCTTACACTCTTAAACAAAACTTCAAAGTTGCTTGGAAAAAACGTACCTTGAAAATTTAAAAAATACCATTTATTTGCCCTCTTCCTTGGCAAGTTCGAAAGAAGTCAAGTATTTTTAAAACTTATTTTGCGCTTTTACGAATTATATGCAATTTTTGCATATTTAATAAATTTTGTATTTTTTTTTCACGTTCAGTGGTTGTTTTTATGTTTTTGAAGTTTCGGGGGAGGGTTTTTATATATCTTTATAATTTTACGGAATTTTATGGTTTTCTATGCTTCGAGAAATTTTCTGTGATTTTGTACCTCATTTGAAAATTTCAGTTTACTTGTCCACCCCTCTTAAAAAAAAATTCAAACTTGCTTGGAAAACTTATCTAAAAAATAAAAATACATACTAACCTCGTAAGGGAAAAAATTCGAAAGCAATAAAGTACGGCAAAAAATTATTTTGCCTCATAACTTAAAAAATGAAATCGCATATTTAATAAAAAAACACTGATTTTCACATATATGTCTCTTTCAAAAATGAAATTTCATATTTAACCTGAAAGAACTTGATTTACGAATATAAACCACTTTGGAAGGAGAAAATTGCGTAGAGAAAGTTTTTTGGCATATATATCTCTTAAAAACTGAAATGGAAGACTCAATATGAAAAATTTAATTATCGCATATACACCCCTTTAGAGAACGAAATGCATATTTAAAAGAGAATTTTTAGTGTTTTTGTCGTTTCAGGGATTTTTCCAATTCATGAAGTTTGAGTGTTCTCTTTAAGATTTCCATGATTTTTTACGGCCCTGGGAGGTTTGGGTGCTATTTTCTATTTTTTACCACTTCTCTACATTTTTTTTGCCAAAATTAATGAATTTTGAAATATTTTTTTTCATGTTTTTGAGCTTTCAATGGAGTTTTTTTATACTTTATTATATTTTTATGGAATTTTATGATTTTCTCTACTGTCATAATATTTCTATAATTTTTTGCCACATTCAAAGATTCTAATTTCCTTGCGTGCCACTGAAAAAAAATTCAAACATGCTTGGAAAACATACTCACAAAATGAAAATTCATATTTAACCTCATAATGTACAAAATTCAAAAGAAGTCAAGTATTTTGAAAACATATTTATTCTCATAATCTTAAAAAATTAAATCGTTGATTCGATTATTATTTTTGCCGGATATGCCGAAAAAAAAAAAAAAAAAAATTTCCTATATTTAACCTAAAGGGCTAAATTTTCGCTATATATACACTTTGAAAAAAGAATTTCACCGAAAAAATATTTTTTACAATATATGCCCTTACAAATAAAATTGAAGGCTCAATTTTGAATCTTCATATACATATCTATCCCTTAGAGACTGAAAGGCATGCCTATTCAAAACATAATTTTTTTTGAACTTTTTATAGTTTCTGGGATTTTTTTATATTTTCATGAAGTTTAAGGGGTTTTTTGGGATTTCTCTAATTTCACGGAGTTTCAGAAGTTTTTCTATGATGTTTTGTACTTTCACCAATTTTCTACATTTTTTGCAAATTTAATGTTTCTTGTATTTTATTTACTTTGAAACATTTTTTTCTCGATTTTTGAACTTTCAAGAGAGATTTCTTCATAATTTTTTATATTTTTAGAAAATTTTATGGTTTTCCATACTTTCATAATTTTGCTGTGATTTTTTTCCTCGTTCTAAAAATTTAATTTATTTGCGTATAGCACTTAAAAAAATTCAAAGTTGCTTGGAAAACGTACCTTGAAATTAAAAATACATATTTAACCTCGTAATGTGGCAAGTTCGAAAGAAGTAAAGTATTTTTAAAACCTATTTTGCGCTTTTACGAATTATATGCAATTTTTGCATATTTAATAAATTTTGTATTTTTTTTTTCACGTTCAGTGGTTGTTTTTTATGTTTTTGAAGTTTCGAGGGAGGGTTTTTATATATCTTTATAATTTTACGGAATTTTATGGTTTTCTATGCTTTGAGAAATTTTCTGTGATTTTGTACCTCATTTGAAAATTTCAGTTTACTTGTCGACACCTCTTAAAAAAAATTCAAACTTGCTTGGAAAACTTATCTAAAAAATAAAAATACATACTAACCTCGTAAGGGAAAAAATTCGAACGCAATAAAGTACGGAAAAAAATTATTTTGCCTCATAACTTAAAAAATGAAATCGCATATTCAATAAAAAAACACTGATTTTCACATATATGTCTCTTTCAAAAATGAAATTTCATATTTAACCTGAAAGAACTTAATTTTTGAATATAAACCGCTTTGAAAGAAGAAAATTGCGTAGAGAAAAGTTTTGGCATATATATCTCTTAAAAACTAAAATGGAAGACTCAATCTGAAAATTTCAATTATCGCATATATGCCCATTTAGAGAACGAAATGCATATTTAAAAGAGAATTTTTATGTGTTTTTGTAGTTTCAGGGATTTTTTCCAATTTCATGAAGTTTGAGTGTTCTTTTAAGATTTCCATGATTTTACGGACCTTGGGAGGGTTTTGGTGATATTTTCTATTTTTACCAATTCTCTACATTTTTTGCAAAATTAATGAATTTTGAAATATTTTTTTTCATGTTTTGAGCTTTCAAAGGAGTTTTTTATACTTTATTATATTTTTATGGAATTTTATGATTTTCTATACTGTCATAATATTTCTATGATTTTCTTTTGCATTCAGAGATTCTAATTTCCTTGCGTGCCACTCAAAAAAATTCAAACACGCTTGGAAAAATTACTTACAAAATGAAAATTCATCTTTCACCTCATAATGTAAAAAATTCAAAAGAAGTGAAGTATTTTAAAAGCATATTTATCCTCATAATCTTAACAAATTAAATCGCTGATTCGATTATTTTTACCGATATGCCTAAAAAAAAATAAATTTTCATATTTAACCTTAAAGGGCTAAATTTTCGCATATATACCACTTTGAAAAAAGAAAATTAACCCGAAAAATATTTTTGACATCTATGCCTCTTAAAAACGAAAACTGAAGACTCAATTTTGAAATCTTAATTATCACATATATATCCCTTTAGAGAATGAAATGCATATTCAAAACATAATTTTTTTGAACTTTTTATAGTTTCTGGGATTTTTTATATTTTCATGAAGTTTAAGGGTTTTTTGGGATTTCTCTCATTTCACGGAGTTTCAGAAGTTTTTCTATGATGTTTTGTACTTTCACCCAATTTTCTACATTTTTTGCAAATTTAATGTTTCTTGTATTTTATTTACTTTGAAACATTTTTTTCTCGATTTTTGAACTTTCAAGAGAGATTTCTTCATAATTTTTTATATTTTTAGAAAATTTTATGGTTTTCCATACTTTCATAATTTTTCTGTGATTTTTTCCTCACTCTAAAAATTTAATTTATTTGCGTATACCACTTAAAAAAATTCAAAGTTGCTTGGAAAACGTACCTTGGGAAATTAAAAAATCAAATTTGCCTCGTAATTGTGGCAAGGCAAGTTCGAAAGACAGTAAAAGTATTTTAAAACCTTTTTGCGCTTTACGACTTATATGCAATTTTGCATACTTTAATAAATTTTGTATTTTTTTTTTTCACGTTTCAGTGGTGTTTTTTATGTTTTGAAAGGTTTCGAGGGAGGGTTTTTATATGCCTTTATATTTTTACGGAAATTTGTGGTTTTCAACGCTTTGAAAAATTTTCCGTGATTTTTTGCCTCCTTTGAAAATTTCAGTTTACTTGTGTGCACCTCTTAAAAAAATTCAAACCTTCTTGCAAAACCTATCTGAAAAATGAAAATACATACTAACCTCGTAAGGGAAAAAAGTCGAAAGCAATAAAGTACAGCAAAAAATTATTTTGCCTCATAA
>RXID01017675.1:0-14225 GCA_005019695.1 Trichopus zeylanicus subsp. travancoricus | reverse complement strand
TGATTAACAAATTAATATAAATTTAAAAGTGGCCCGAGAATAAAGAATTTTATAGTTATAATTCAATTCGATTGGCATTTACGTATTATTTTGTTTCCTCTTAAATAACTTGATTACAGAAAAGCAAATATTTTCTTCGAAAAAAATTTATTATTTCGAAAATTGATACAATTATTAAAATAGCCTGTAAAAGAAGAATTATCTAAATTTCAAAAAATTAATTCAAGATTTGTTTATTGTATTTTAGCTAACAAGTTGAATAATTTGATAAATTTAATAGTTTAATTTCTAAATATGATTTATTTTTGGGGAAACAAATACTTTAAAATTAAAACAAGTAAATTAGTTTAAAAATAAAGAACTCTTAAAGAATGGCCTAAATGTGAATTTGTGGGCCCGGCGAGAATTCCCAAGATTTAGATAAATTGCTCGCAAAATTTTAGAATTCAAAACCAGAATTGGAGAAGGGTAAAGAATTGTCCAATTCTGTCAATTCCGAATTTTGCAAACGTACTAAGCACCGTAATTTAGGAGCTGGACTTTTAATTCCTCTAATTTCCTCAATTCGTGGGGTTTGAAATCCGTCCAAAGAGACCCCTAAGCGTCGTTCCGATGAATTCCCAATATGGAATTGAGAAATTGGTCAACTCTGTGAATTCCTTGATAGTGACGGAATTGTTGAAATTGTCCGATTTCGGTGTTTGGATGAGTATTTTTTGGTCGGAATTAGAAATCGATTTGTTCTCTATGTTTCAAAAACCATATTAAATTTAATATTATATTTGGTAAAAACATAAAAAATTTAAATACAATTCTTCAACACAAAATATATTTTATCTGTTAAAAATTAATAATTCATTTATAAGCGAATAGAATAACATAACATATTAACATCAAAAAATAATAGGCTAATGAAAAAATTAATATAAATTTGAAACTGGCCAAAAATAATGAATTCGCAATCTGGAGTTGAGTAAGTGATCAAATCTGTCAATTCCGAGAAATGGAGGGAATCGTTAGAATTGTCTAATTTCGAAATTTGGATGAGTATTTTCTCGATGGAATTGAAAATTGATTAATCCTCTCAATTCGAAGAAAATATATTAAATTTAATTTTACATTTTGTAGAAAATGGAAAGATATAAATATAATTCGTAAATGGAAAACATATATTATTTTTTGAAAATTAATGCTTTATTGATAAGCAAATAGAATAAGATAAAAAGCTAATATTAGAAAATGCCGAGGTAACTTAAAAAATTGATGTAAATTTCGAAAAGGCCCAAAAATAAAGAATTTTATAATTATAATCCGATTAACTTGACATTCATTTAATATACCTTTTTCTCATAAAATAGTTTGATAAACGTAAAATACAAATTTATTAAATTTAGTACAAGATACTAAAAGAATATAAATATAATTTACGAACAGAACATATATGCTATTTTTTAGAAACAAAATATTTATTTACCAGTAAATTTAATAAAAAAAATTAATATTAGAAAATGCCGAGTTAATTTAGAAAATTGATTAAAATTTTAAAATGGCCAAAAATATGGAATTCAATAATTATAATACAATTAATTGATGATTTATTATCTTCTTAATCAAATAATTTAATAAATATAAAATACATATTTTTTATAAATATCATTTCTTATTTAAAAAATTAATATAACTATTAAAATGGCCCGAAAATAAATAATTTTTTAAATATAATAAAAGTAATTTCGAATTTGTTTATTACGTTTTAGCTAACAATTTAAATGATTTGAAAATTTTAACATTACAATTTTTCAACATAATTTATTTTCCGGGAAATAAATATTTTAAAATTCATACAAGCAAATCAAATTAAAAATAAAGAACTTTTGAAAAATGGCCTAAAGGTTAATTTTCGGTCCCCGCCGTAATTCCCGATAATTAGTTGTATTTCTCTCAAAATTTTTGGAACCGAAAATCGGAATTGGAAAACGGTAGGAATTGTCTAATTCCGTCGACTCTGAATTTTGAAATCGAACTAAACACCGTAATTAAGGAGTTCGACATTTCATTCCTCCAATTCTCTCGATTCCTAGGATTTCGAATCCATCCCAATAGATTCTTATGCGCCATTCCGATGAATCCTCAATCTGGATTTTGAGAAATTGGTCAACTCTGTCAATTCTTAGAAAGTAAGGGAATTATCGGAATTTGCTAATTCCAATTTTGGGATGACTATTTTTTAGATGAAATTAGAAATTCATTTGCTCTCTCTATTTCGAAAAACACATTAAATTTAACGTTATATTTGGCACAAACTTTCAAAATATAAATGTAATTTATAAACAAAAAAATATATTATTTTTTGAAAATTAATACTTTATCTTTAAGTAAATAGAATAATATAATATATGAATTTTCGAAAACAGTAAGTTAATTTAAAAAATAACATAATATCAAAATGGCACAGAAAAATGAATTGTATAATAATAATGCAATTAATTCTGGAATTATTAATATATTTTTTCTCGTTAAATAGTTTGATAGACGTAATATATATATATATATATATATATATACACACACATATAGGTATGAAATTTAGTATTAAATTTTGTTACAAAATCCTAGGAAAATATAAAGATAATCTACAAACACCACATATATACTATTGTTTAGAAATAAGCACTTTATTTATAAGTAAATAATAAAATCTAATATATTAATATTAGATAACAATTACTTGATTAACAAATTAATATAAATTTAAAAGTGGCCCGAGAATAAAGAATTTTATAGTTATAATTCAATGCGATTGGCATTTACGTATTATTTTGTTGCCTCTTAAATAACTTGATTACAGAAAAGCAAATATTTTCTTCGAAAAAAATTTATTATTTCGAAAATTGATACAATTATTAAAATAGCCTGTAAAAGAAGAATTATCTAAATTTCAAAAAATTAATTCAAGATTTGTTTATTGTATTTTAGCTAACAAGTTAAATAATTTGATAAATTTAATTGTATAATTTCTAAATATGATTTATTTTTGGGGAAACAAATACTTTAAAATTAAAACAAGTAAATTAGTTTAAAAATAAAGAACTCTTAAAGAATGGCCTAAATGTGAATTTGTGGGCCCGGCGAGAGTTCCCAAGATTTAGATAAATTGCTCGCAAAATTTTAGAATTCAAAACCAGAATTGGAGAAGGGTAAGAATTGTCCAATTCTGTCAATTCCGAATTTTGCAAACGTACTAAGCACCGTAATTTAGGAGCTGGACTTTTAATTCCTCTAATTTCCTCAATTCGTGGGGTTTGAAATCGTCCAAAGAGACCCCTAAGCGTCGTTCCGATGAATTCCCAATATGGAATTGAGAAATTGGTCAACTCTGTGAATTCCTTGATAGTGATGGAATTGTTGAAATTGTCCGATTTCGGTGTTTGGATGAGTATTTTTTGGTCGGAATTAGAAATCGATTTGTTCTCTATGTTTCAAAAACCATATTAAATTTAATATTATATTTGGTAAAAACATAAAAAATATAAATACAATTCATCAACACAAAATATATTTTATCTGTTAAAAATTAATAATTCATTTATAAGCGAATAGAATAACATAATATATTAACAACAGAAAATAATAGGCTAATGAAAAAATTAATATAAATTTGAAACTGGCCAAAAATAATGAATTCGCAATCTGGAGTTGAGTAAGTGATCAAATCTGTCAATTCCGAGAAATGGAGGGAATCGTTAGAATTGTCTAATTTCGAAATTTGGATGAGTATTTTCTCGATGGAATTGAAAATTGATTAATCCTCTCAATTCGAAGAAAATATATTAAATTTAATTTTACATTTTGTAGAAAATGGAAAGATATAAATATAATTCGTAAATGGAAAACATATATTATTTTTTGAAAATTAATGCTTTATTTATAAGTAAACAGAATAAGATAAAAAGCTAATATTAGAAAACGCCGTGGTAATTTAAAAAATTGATGTAAATTTCGAAAAGGCCCAGAAATAAAGAATTTTATAATTATAATCCGATTAACTTGACATTCATTTAATATACCTTTTTCTCATAAAATAGTTTGATAAACGTAAAATACAAATTTATTAAATTTAGTACAAGATACTAAAAGAATATAAACCTAATTTACGAACAGAGCATATATGTTATTTTTTAGAAATCAAATATTTATTTACCAGTAAATTTAATAAAAAAAATTGTTAATATTAGAAAATGCCGAGTTAATTTAGAAAATTGATTAAAATTTCAAAATGGCCCACAAATATGGAATTCAATAATTATAATACAATTAATTTAGGATTTATTATTTTCTTAAATCAAATAATTTAATAAATATAAAATACGTATTTTTTATAAATATCATTTGTTATTTAAAATGGTAATATAACTATTAAAATGGCCCGAAAATAAATAATTATTTAAATATAATAAAAGTAATTTCGAATTTGTTTATTACATTTTAGCTAACAATTTAAATGATTTGAAAAATTTAACATTACAATTTTTCAACATAATTTATTTTCAGGGAAATAAATATTTTAAAATTCATACAAGCAAATCAAATTAAAAATAAAGAACTTTTGAAAAATGGCCTAAAGGTTAATTTCCGGGCCCCGCCATAATTCCCGATAATTAGTTGTATTTCTCCCAAAATTTTTGGAACCGAAAATCGGAATTGGAAAACGGTAGGAATTGTCTAATTCCGTCGACTCCGAATTTTGAAATCGAACTAAACACCGTAATTAAGGAGTTCGACATTTCATTCCTCCAATTCTCTCGATTCCTAGGATTTCGAATCCATCCCAATAGATTCTTATGCGCCATTCCGATGAATCCTCAATCTGGATTTTGAGAAATTGGTCAACTCTGTCAATTCCTAGAAAGTAAGGGAATTATCGGAATTTGCTAATTCCAATTTTGGGATGATATTTTTTAGATGAAATTAGAAATTCATTTGCTCTCTCTATTTCGAAAAACACATTAAATTTAACGTTATATTTGGCACAAACTTTCAAAATATAAATGTAATTTATAAACAAAAAAATATATTATTTTTGAAAATTAATACTTTATCTTTAAGTAAATAGAATAATATAATATATGAATTTTCGAAAACAGTAAGTTAATTTAAAAAATAACATAATATCAAAATGGCACAGAAAAATGAATTGTATAATAATAATGCAATTAATTCTGGAATTATTAATATATTTTTTCTCGTTAAATAGTTTGATAGACGTAATATATATATATATATATATATACACACACATATAGGTATGAAATTTAGTATTAAATTTTGTTACAAAATCCTAGGAAAATATAAAGATAATCTACAAACACCACATATATACTATTGTTTAGAAATAAGCACTTTATTTATAAGTAAATAATAAAATGTAATATATTAATATTAGATAACAATTACTTGATTAACAAATTAATATAAATTTAAAAGTGGCCCGAGAATAAAGAATTTTATAGTTATAATTCAATTCGATTGGCATTTACGTATTATTTTGTTGCCTCTTAAATAACTTGATTACAGAAAAGCAAATATTTTCTTCGAAAAAAATTTATTATTTCGAAAATTGATACAATTATTAAAATAGCCTGTAAAAGAAGAATTATCTAAATTTCAAAAAATTAATTCAAGATTTGTTTATTGTATTTTAGCTAACAAGTTAAATAATTTGATAAATTTAATAGTTTAATTTCTAAATATGATTTATTTTTGGGGAAACAAATACTTTAAAATTAAAACAAGTAAATTAGTTTAAAAATAAAGAACTCTTAAAGAATGGCCTAAATGTGAATTTGTGGGCCCGGCGAGAATTCCCAAGATTTAGATAAATTGCTCGCAAAATTTTAGAATTCAAAACCAGAATTGGAGAAGGGTAAGAATTGTCCAATTCTGTCAATTCCGAATTTTGCAAACGTACTAAGCACCGTAATTTAGGAGCTGGACTTTTAATTCCTCTAATTTCCTCAATTCGTGGGGTTTGAAATCCGTCCAAAGAGACCCCTAAGCGTCGTTCCGATGAATTCCCAATATGGAATTGAGAAATTGGTCAACTCTGTGAATTCCTTGATAGTGATGGAATTGTTGAAATTGTCCGATTTCGGTGTTTGGATGAGTATTTTTTGGTCGGAATTAGAAATCGATTTGTTCTCTATGTTTCAAAAACCATATTAAATTTAATATTATATTTGGTAAAAACATAAAAAATATAAATACAATTCATCAACACAAAATATATTTTATCTGTTAAAAATTAATAATTCATTTATAAGCGAATAGAATAACATAATATATTAACAACAGAAAATAATAGGCTAATGAAAAAATTAATATAAATTTGAAACTGGCCAAAAATAATGAATTCGCAATCTGGAGTTGAGTAAGTGATCAAATCTGTCAATTCCGAGAAATGGAGGGAATCGTTAGAATTGTCTAATTTCGAAATTTGGATGAGTATTTTCTCGATGGAATTAAAAATTGATTAATCCTCTCAATTCGAAGAAAATATATTAAATTTAATTTTACATTTTGTAGAAAATGGAAAGATATAAATATAATTCGTAAATGGAAAACATATATTATTTTTTGAAAATTAATGCTTTATTTATAAGTAAATAGAATAAGATAAAAAGCTAATATTAGAAAATGCCGAGGTAATTTAAAAAATTGATGTAAATTTCGAAAAGGCCCAGAAATAAAGAATTTTATAATTATAATCCGATTAACTTGGCATTCATTTAATATACCTTTTTCTCATAAAATAGTTTGATAAACGTAAAATACAAATTTATTAAATTTAGTACAAGATACTAAAAGAATATAAATGTAATTTACGAACAGAACATATATGTTATTTTTTAGAAATAAAATATTTATTTACCAGTAAATTTAATAAAAAAAATTGTTAATATTAGCAAATGCCGATTTAATTTAGAAAATTGATTAAAATTTCAAAATGGCCCACAAATATGGAATTCAATAATTATAAAACAATTAATTTAGGATTTATTATTTTCTTAAACAAATAATTTAATAAATATAAAATACGTATTTTTTATAAATATCATTTGTTATTTAAAATGGTAATATAACTATTAAAATGGCCCGAAAATAAATAATTATTTAAATATAATAAAAGTAATTTCGAATTTGTTTATTACATTTTAGCTAACAATTTAAATGATTTGAAAAATTTAACATTACAATTTTTCAACATAATTTATTTTCAGGGAAATAAATATTTTAAAATTCATACAAGCAAATCAAATTAAAAATAAAGAACTTTTGAAAAGGCCTAAAGGTTAATTTCCGGGCCCCGCCATAATTCCCGATAATTAGTTGTATTTCTCCCAAAATTTTTGGAACCGAAAATCGGAATTGGAAAACGGTAGGAATTGTCTAATTCCGTCGACTCGAATTTTGAAATCGAACTAAACACCGTAATTAAGGAGTTCGACATTTCATTCCTCCAATTCTCTCGATTCCTAGGATTTCGAATCCATCCCAATAGATTCTTATGCGCCATTCCGATGAATCCTCAATCTGGATTTTGAGAAATTGGTCAACTCTGTCAATTCCTAGAAAGTAAGGGAATTATCGGAATTTGCTAATTCCAATTTTGGGATGAATATTTTTTAGATGAAATTAGAAATTCATTTGCTCTCTCTATTTCGAAAAACACATTAAATTTAACGTTATATTTGGCACAAACTTTCAAAATATAAATGTAATTTATAAACAAAAAAATATATTATTTTTTGAAAATTAATACTTTATCTTTAAGTAAATAGAATAATATAATATATGAATTTTCGAAAACAGTAAGTTAATTTAAAAAATAACATAATATCAAAATGGCACAGAAAAATGAATTGTATAATAATAATGCAATTAATTCTGGAATTATTAATATATTTTTTCTCGTTAAATAGTTTGATAGACGTAATATATATATATATATATACACACACACATATAGGTATGAAATTTAGTATTAAATTTTGTTACAAAATCCTAGGAAAATATAAAGATAATCTACAAACACCACATATATACTATTGTTTAGAAATAAGCACTTTATTTATAAGTAAATAATAAAATGTAATATATTAATATTAGATAACAATTACTTGATTAACAAATTAATATAAATTTAAAAGTGGCCCGAGAATAAAGAATTTTATAGTTATAATTCAATTCGATTGGCATTTACGTATTATTTTGTTGCCTCTTAAATAACTTGATTACAGAAAAGCAAATATTTTCTTCGAAAAAAATTTATTATTTCGAAAATTGATACAATTATTAAAATAGCCTGTAAAAGAAGAATTATCTAAATTTCAAAAAATTAATTCAAGATTTGTTTATTGTATTTTAGCTAACAAGTTAAATAATTTGATAAATCTAATTGTATAATTTCTAAATATGATTTATTTTTGGGGAAACAAATACTTTAAAATTAAAACAAGTAAATTAGTTTAAAAATAAAGAACTCTTAAAGAATGGCCTAAATGTGAATTTGTGGGCCCGGCGAGAATTCCCAAGATTTAGATAAATTGCTCGCAAAATTTTAGAATTCAAAACCAGAATTGGAGAAGGGTAAGAATTGTCCAATTCTGTCAATTCCGAATTTTGCAAACGTACTAAGCACCGTAATTTAGGAGCTGGACTTTTAATTCCTCTAATTTCCTCAATTCGTGGGGTTTGAAATCCGTCCAAAGAGACCCCTAAGCGTCGTTCCGATGAATTCCCAATATGGAATTGAGAAATTGGTCAACTCTGTGAATTCCTTGATAGTGATGGAATTGTTGAAATTGTCCGATTTCGGTGTTTGGATGAGTATTTTTTGGTCGGAATTAGAAATCGATTTGTTCTCTATGTTTCAAAAACCATATTAAATTTAATATTATATTTGGTAAAAACATAAAAAATATAAATACAATTCATCAACACAAAATATATTTTATCTGTTAAAAATTAATAATTCATTTATAAGCGAATAGAATAACATAATATATTAACAACAGAAAATAATAGGCTAATGAAAAAATTAATATAAATTTGAAACTGGCCAAAAATAATGAATTCGCAATCTGGAGTTGAGTAAGTGATCAAATCTGTCAATTCCGAGAAATGGAGGGAATCGTTAGAATTGTCTAATTTCGAAATTTGGATGAGTATTTTCTCGATGGAATTAAAAATTGATTAATCCTCTCAATTCGAAGAAAATATATTAAATTTAATTTTACATTTTGTAGAAAATGGAAAGATATAAATATAATTCGTAAATGGAAAACATATATTATTTTTTGAAAATTAATGCTTTATTTATAAGTAAATAGAATAAGATAAAAAGCTAATATTAGAAAATGCCGAGGTAATTTAAAAAATTGATGTAAATTTCGAAAAGGCCCAGAAATAAAGAATTTTATAATTATAATCCGATTAACTTGGCATTCATTTAATATACCTTTTTCTCATAAAATAGTTTGATAAACGTAAAATACAAATTTATTAAATTTAGTACAAGATACTAAAAGAATATAAATATAATTTACGAACAGAACATATATGTTATTTTTTAGAAATAAAATATTTATTTACCAGTAAATTTAATAAAAAAAATTGTTAATATTAGAAAATGCCGAGTTAATTTAGAAAATTGATTAAAATTTTAAAATGGCCCAAAAATATGGAATTCAATAATTATAATACAATTAATTTAGGATTTATTATTTTCTTAATCAAATAATTTAATAAATATAAAATACGTATTTTTTATAAATATCATTTGTTATTTAAAAAATTAATATAACTATTAAAATGGCCCGAAAATAAATAATTATTTAAATATAATAAAAGTAATTTCGAATTTGTTTATTACATTTTAGCTAACAATTTAAATGATTTGAAAAATTTAACATTACAATTTTTCAACATAATTTATTTTCAGGGAAATAAATATTTTAAAATTCATACAAGCAAATCAAATTAAAAATAAAGAACTTTTGAAAAATGGCCTAAAGGTTAATTTCCGGGCCCCGCCATAATTCCCGATAATTAGTTGTATTTCTCCCAAAATTTTTGGAACCGAAAATCGGAATTGGAAAACGGTAGGAATTGTCTAATTCCGTCGACTCCGAATTTTGAAATCGAACTAAACACCGTAATTAAGGAGTTCGACATTTCATTCCTCCAATTCTCTCGATTCCTAGGATTTCGAATCCATCCCAATAGATTCTTATGCGCCATTCCGATGAATCCTCAATCTGGATTTTGAGAAATTGGTCAACTCTGTCAATTCCTAGAAAGTAAGGGAATTATCGGAATTTGCTAATTCCAATTTTGGGATGAGTATTTTTTAGATGAAATTAGAAATTCATTTGCTCTCTCTATTTCGAAAAACACATTAAATTTAACGTTATATTTGGCACAAACTTTCAAAATATAAATGTAATTTATAAACAAAAAAATATATTATTTTTTGAAAATTAATACTTTATCTTTAAGTAAATAGAATAATATAATATATGAATTTTCGAAAACAGTAAGTTAATTTAAAAAATAACATAATATCAAAATGGCACAGAAAAATGAATTGTATAATAATAATGCAATTAATTCTGGAATTATTAATATATTTTTTCTCGTTAAATAGTTTGATAGACGTAATATATATATATATATATACACACACATATAGGTATGAAATTTAGTATTAAATTTTGTTACAAAATCCTAGGAAAATATAAAGATAATCTACAAACACCACATATATACTATTTTTTAGAAATAAGCACTTTATTTATAAGTAAATAATAAAATGTAATATATTAATATTAGATAACAATTACTTGATTAACAAATTAGTATAAATTTAAAAGTGGCCCGAGAATAAAGAATTTTTTAATTATAATTCAATTCGATTGGGATTGATGTATTATTTTGTTGCCTGTTAAATAATTTGATTACAGAAAAGCAAATATTTTCCTCGAAAAAAATTTATTATTTCAAAAATTGATATAATTATTAAAATGGCCCGTAAAAGAAGACTTATTTAAATATCAGAAAATTAATTCAAGATTTGTATATTATATTTAACTAACAAGTTAAATAATTTGATAAATTTAATATTATAACCTCTAAATATGATTTATTTTTGGGGAAACAAATAATTAAAAATTAAAACAAGTAAATTAGTTTAAAAATAAAGAACTCTTAAAGAATGGCCTAAATGTCAATTTATGGGCCCGGCTAGAATTCCCAGGAATTAGATAAATTGCTCTCAAAATTTTCGAATTCAAAACCAGAATCGGAAAAGGGTATGAATTGTCCAATTATGTCAATTCCGAATTTTGCAATCGTACTAAGCACCGTAATTTAGGAGCTGGGCTTTTAATTCCTCCAATTTGCTCAATTCGTGGGGTTTGAAATCGGTCCAAAGAGACCCTTAGGCGTCGTTCCGATGAATTCCCAATATGGAATTGAGAAATTGGTCTGATTCCGGTGTTTGGACGGGTATTTTCTGGTGGGAATTGGAAATCGATTAGTTCTCTCTGTTTTAAAAATGATATTAAATTTAATGCTATATTCGGTAAAAATTTAAAAAATATAAATACAATTCATCAACACAAAATATATTTTATTTGTCAAAACTTAATAATTTATTTATAAGCGAATAGAATAATATAATTTATTAACAACAGAAAATAATGAGCTAATGAAAAAATTAATATAAATTTGAAAATGGCCTAAAATAATGAATTCGCAATCTGGAGTCGAGTATGTGATCAACACTGTCAATTCCGAGAAATGGAGGGAATCGTTAGAATCGTCTAATTTCGGAATTTGGATGTGTATTTTCTCGATGGAATTAAAAATTGATTAATCCTCTCAATTCGAAGAAAATATACTAAATTTAATTTTACATTTTGTAGAAAATGGAAATATATAAATATAATTCGTAAATGGAAAACATATATTATTTTTTGAAAATTAATGCTTTATTTATAAGTAAATAGAATAAGGTAAAAAGCTAATATTAGAAAATGCCGAGGTAATTTAAAAAATTGATGTAAATTTCGAAAAGGTGCAGAAATAAATAATTTTATAATTATAATCCGATTAACTTGGCATTCATTTAATATACCTTTTTCTCATAAAATAGTTTGATAAACGTAAAATACAAATTTATTAAATTTAGTACAAGATACTAAAAGAATATAAATGTAATTTACGAACAGAACATATATGTTATTTTTTAGAAATAAAATATTTATTTACCAGTAAATTTAATAAAAAAAATTGTTAATATTAGCAAATGCCGATTTAATTTAGAAAATTGATTAAAATTTCAAAATGGCCTACAAATATGGAATTCAATAATTATAAAACAATTAATTTAGGATTTATTATTTTCTTAAACAAATAATTTAATAAATATAAAATACGTATTTTTTATAAATATCATTTGTTATTTAAAATGGTAATATAACTATTAAAATGGCCCGAAAATAAATAATTATTTAAATATAATAAAAGTAATTTCGAATTTGTTTATTACATTTTAGCTAACAATTTAAATGATTTGAAAAATATAACATTACAATTTTTCAACATAATTTATTGTTAGGGACATAAATATTTTAAAATTCATACAAGCAAATCAAATTAAAAATAAAGAACATTTGAAAAATGGCCTAAAGGTTAATTTCCGGGCCCTGCCGTAATTCCCGATAATTAGTTGTATTTCTCTCAAAATTTTTGGAACCCAAAATCGGAATTGGAAAACGGTAGGAATTGTCTAATTCCGTCGACTCCGAATTTTGAAATCGAACTAAACACCTTAATTAAGGAGTTCGACATTTCATTCCTCCAATTCTCTCGATTCCTAGGATTTTGAATCCATCCCAATAGATCCTTAAGCGCCATTCTCATGAATCCTCAATATGAATTTTGAGAAATTAGTCAACTCTGTCAATTTCTAGAAAGTAAGAGAATTATCGGAATTGGCTAATTCCAATTTTGGGATGAGTATTTTTTAGATGAAAATAGAAATTCATTTGTTCTCTCTATTTCGAAAAACATATTAAATTTAACGTTATATTCGGTACAAACTTTCAAAATATAAACGTAATTTATAAACGAAATTTTTTTTTTTTGAAAATTAATACTTTATCTTTAAGGAAATTGAATAATATAATATATGAATTTTCGAAAACAGTAAGTTATATTAAAAAATAACATAATATCAAAATGGCACAGAAAAATGAATTGTATAATAATAATGCAATTAATTCTGGATTTATTAATATATTTTTTCTCATTAAATAGTTTGATAAACGTAATATATATAAGTATATATATATATATATATATCTATATATATATACACACACATAGATATATATATACATATAGGTACGAAATTTAGTATTAAATTTTGTTACAAAATCCTAGGAAAATACAAAGATAATCTACAAACACCACGTATATACTATTTTTTAGAAATAAGCACTTTATTTATAAGTAAATAATAAAATGTAATATATTAATATTAGATAATAATTACTTGATTAACAAATTAATATAAATTTAAAAGTGGCACGAGAATAAAGAATTTTATGGTTATAATTCAATTCGATAGGGATTTACGTATTATTTTTTTGCCTGTTAAATAATTTGAACATAAAAGCAAATATTTTCCTCAAAAAAAATTTATTATTTCGAAAATTGATATAATTATTAAAATGGCCTGTAAAAGAAGAATTATCTAAATATCAAAAAATTAATTCAAGATTTGTTTATTGTATTTTCGCTAACAAGTTAAATAATTTGATAAACTTAATAGTATATTTCAAATATGATTTAGTGTTGGGAAACAAATACTTTAAAATTAAAACAAGTAATAGTTTAAAAATAAAGAACTCTTAAAGAATGGCTAAATGGGAAGTTGGGGGGGCCCGGCGGAATTCCAGGAAATTAGATAATGCTCTCAAAATTTTAGAAGTCAAAACAGAATTGGAGAAGGGTGAGAATTGTCCAATTCTGTCAATTCCGAATTTTGCAAACGTACTAAGCACCGTAATTTAGGAGCTGGACTTTTATTTCCTCTAATTTCCTCAACTCGTGGGGTTTGAAATCCGTCCAAAGAGACCCCTAAGCGTCGTTCCGATGAA
>RXID01017673.1:0-12311 GCA_005019695.1 Trichopus zeylanicus subsp. travancoricus | reverse complement strand
CGGTGATGTAAGCGCTCACATCAGCTGGTGGTATGAGCTAAGCGCTTACATCAGCATAATAGTAGCCTATACTAGGGTAGGCCTATAGCCTTTACATAAGACTCCAAGGGAAGTCTTGTCCTAGAGGGTAATTGTCCTATGTAATAAGAAGAGGAGCGACTTTGGGTTGGACAAGACTTCCCTTGGAGTCTTATGTAAAGGCTATAGGCCTACCCTAGTATAGGCTACTATTATGCTGATGTAAGCGCTTAGCTCATACCACCAGCTGATGTGAGCGCTTACATCACCGTGCCCTCTATATAAGGGGCACACCTCCATTGTAAATGATCATCGAAAAATAATCCAAGTATCCAAGTATTGTAAGCAATCGTGTGAATTTAGCAATAAGAATCCGAGAGTTTCTCCATATCTTCTCCTTATTTCTTGTTGCTACTTTCGTTCTAGAAAAGAGCTTCCGCGACCTCGAACACTTCGGCGAGCATCGCCGGCGTTAGGAAGGTCGATTTCATGGTATCAGAGCTAGCTAAAGATATGGCGGAGTAGAACCCCCAAGAGGTCAAGGTGCCAAGAGTGCGAGGTAAGGGTCGTACTTACCCAAATCCTGATCTTCACAACTGTGTTAAGATGTTGTGTTAAGAATTCATAAGTGCTATCTTTTTCCTTTGTGGTAATTTTGCGGATTAGAATTAAGCATGGTTTTTACTGACTGGATGAAGAGCTTTGTGTAAGAAAAAAGGACAGGTCCTAACTTGGCAGTGAAGGCGAGTGGCCGTGAGTAAGCCCAAGGGCACACCTGTATGATCCTGAAGCATTGTTTTAATCCAGTAAGGAATTGCCATGTTTAACCTAATACGGGAATTTATCCTTGGGAAATTATGGTAATTGTGAACTTTTAGCCCATATGTCTGAAGCATGGGAAAAATCCATTCAGGAGGGGTATGAACGTTCCCGAACCTCTAGCCTTGAGTATCTTGACCTTGCTTTAGTAACTAAAGTTTCCACCAATCAACTAGCTCACAATTTGTCTGTTATTTACTACAAAACCTGTATTGCATCAGAAGTTAAATTAAAGAATTTAAAACAATGTTTCGAACTACATCAAGCTTGCACACAAGAGATCTTGAGGCTCGAGATTTCTCTGAAGACTTTAACGACTGCAGTCCTAGACAGTAGGCCCCTTTCAAAACAAGAGGCCCGAGGACTCGTACTTGAGGCATTCAGGCAACAACCCCAGCAAAGAGAACTAGGCGACAGCCTTGAACGGCTGGACAAGCTTCTCCAACAGCACGAGAGGCGCACACGAAGGCCTCAGGAGGCACGAGGCAAACTAAGGGTCTTTCGAGATCCTTATCAGATACTTGCTGAGGAAGTGCAAAAGCTTGAAGGCTGATGGCTTACTACCTGCCTACCCCACGGGATGACTACTACAATTGGTGTGATCAGGCCCAACAAAGCTACCAACAACCTTATGAGTACAAGGCTCCGGAGGAGGAGTACTTCACCAGAGGAGACAATTACCCTCTAACCTCTTCTTATTACAGGCCTTCTTACAACACCAACTATGTAGAGATCCCTTTTAATGCGCAGTATCTACAAGAACTGCAAGAAGCACAACGCAAAAAGGACCGTCGCTCCTCTTTATCAAGCCAAAGTCTGCACAGCTCCCTCGACCCACCTGAGCAGGAGAAAGCAGTTTGTGTTCTGGGAGAACTAGAAGGAGGGTATCGCCCTCAGGTAACGCTGCCTTACTTCCAAGGAAAATGTTCTCATTCTTGGCAGCATAACGACTTCGTGCAGCCACGAGAAGGAAAGTGCGTGTGCTGCAAGATCCAAACAATGCAGCGGGCAAGGATTCATTGCCCCAAATGCAAGGTTACTGCCTGTAACCTATGTGGACCCTATTACTTTAAAACAGCGGTCCCAGTTACACCAGCTCCACCAGAACCAATCCCTAACCAGAGGCTGATGCATGAAAGGTGTGAAGGGGAAATTGAACGGCTGAAGAAGGAGGTGGGCTACTACAAAGCAAGAGTCAAGGAATTAGAGCTAGGCGCAAGCCTGCAAAAAGACTCTGAGAAGTTTAAAGAAAAGGAAGCAGAAGCAAGCGAGGAACTGGAGTGCACCAGTATCCTACTACAGGAAAGTGTCTACAAGACAACAGCTGAAGGAGAGGCTCAACCGAAGCCTGGACCAAAAATAGTAAAGAATATGCTCTACAACGTGAATGTTGAACTTGAAATACCTAACATTCCCAGGTTCCATGTCAGAGCCATACTAGACACAGGAGCAACAACCTGCTGTATTGATGAAGCCTCAGTACCACCCGAAGCACTGGAGAGAAATAGCTTCGTGGTACAGTTTAGCGGGATAAACTCAAAGCAATCGGCGGACAAAAAGCTAAAGGGTGGAAGGATGCACATTGGGGATAACAGCTTCAAGATCCCCTACACTTACAGCTTGAAAATGGAGCTAGGTGATGGCATCCAGATGATAATTGGATGCAACTTTATAAAAGCCATGCAAGGAGGAGTTCGGATAGAAGGTAACATCGTAACCTTCTATAAAAATTTAACTGTTATCAGTACTACTCCTACAGCATCGGTGGCCGCCGCCGTAGAAGAGTTGGAGCTGGAGGAAGAAGAGTATATTGATATCCAGCAATCAGTATACTACAATACAGGGCTCAGCAGGGAGTCCTTCCTCCAAAAATTTCAACCAGTAATAACAAGGCTGAAAGAAGCAGGGTTTATTGGCGAAAACCCGTTAAAGCACTGGGCAAAGAACAAAGTGGTGTGCCATCTGGATATCAAAAATCCAGACTTTGTTATAGAAGATCGTCCTATGAAACATGTCACCCACAACTGCAGGACACCTTCAAAAGGCACGTAGAAGCCCTACTGACCATGGGAGTCATCCGGCCAAGTAGAAGTCGGCACAGAACAACGGCCTTCATCGTAAGGTCAGGAACAATCGTCGACCCGACTACAGGCAAAGAGGAGAAAGGAAAAGAGAGAATGGTCTTCAACTACAAGCGTCTGAATGACCTTACAAACAAAGACCAATACAGCCTCCCAGGGATCAATACTATCCTAAGGAGGGTAAGCCACAGCAAGGTCTACTCCAAGTTTGACCTGAAAAGTGGTTTCCATCAGGTGGCCATGCACCCAGACTCTATTGAATGGACCGCATTCTGGGTCCCCTCTGGCCTATATGAATGGTTGGTCATGCCGTTCGGCCTGAAGAACACCCCAGCCGTATTCCAACAAAAAATGGACCATTGCTTCAAAGGAACAGAAAACTTTATTGTCGTCTACATTGACGATATTCTTGTTTTCTCACAGACAGAAGCAGAGCATGCCAAGCACCTGAACATCATGCTCGATATTTGTGAGGAGCATGGGCTCGTCCTGAGCCCTACAAAAATGAAGGTAGCGGTAACAGAAGTGGAGTTCCTAGGTGCCATCATCGGGAACCAAAGGATCCGGCTGCAGCCTCACATGATCAAGAAAATCACGGAGGTACAAAATAAATCACTCATGACCAAGAAGGGGCTTCGTTCCTGGTTAGGCGTCCTCAATTATGCCAGGAATTACATTCCCAACTTGGGAAGGCTCCTCAGCCCACTGTATGCAAAAACCAGCCCAACTGGAGAAAAGAAAATGAACCAACAGGATTGGGCTCTAGTGGGCCAGATTAAAAAATTAGTCCAGCAACTACCGGACTTGGAAGTACCCCCTACAGAGAGCTACATCCTTCTAGAAACAGATGGCTGCATGGAAGGATGGGGGGGCATCTGCAAATGGAAGCCGCAGAAATATGATCCGAAATCCGCAGAACATGTGTGTGCTTACGCAAGCGGGAAGTTTAACCCCATCAAATCCACTATTGATGCGGAGATCTATGCGGTGATGAACTCACTGGAGGCACTAAAGATCTACTACTTGGATAGAAAGGAGCTAACGATTTGGACCGACTGCCAAGCTATAATTAGCTTCTTCAACAAGTCTCCGAATCACAAGCCTTCCAGGATACGCTGGATCGCCTTCACAGACTATATTACGGGGATAGGGATCCCGGTACACTTCGAACACATCGAGGGCAAGGATAATCAGCTCGCTGACTCCTTGTCACGATTACTTTCTTCTCTACTCTGTGCAGGATGGCCAGCAGAAGAAGACCTTGGAACTCTGGAGCTCGTGGCCACAGAAATTCAAGAAGTCCAAGCAGCCCCAGCACACAAGGAGTGGCAGCACCTAGCCGAGATGCTACTACAACTGCAGGGTTCCCTGCAAATGAGCAGGATATCCGTGTAGCAGCAGCAACAGCAATCACAGCACTACGGCAACTGTGTAATCTCCACACCAGCAAGCTATGGGAGTGCGAACGACTCAGCTACCAGGATCACTTTTGGGCCACCTGGTACCCTACAATGGCCCAGATAGACCAGCAGCTCCAAAATACCCTCCGATTAGTCCAAGACGCCGTTTGCAGGACCAGCCTCTTTTCACTCTCTCAGACGCACATGGAGTGTGGTGGGAAGCGTAACTGGCCAAAGAGGACGGCACCCCACTGTACAAAGCCACTATCCCGTAGCAGGCGGAGCGTGGTGGGAAGTATAGTAGCTAATACAGGAAAGTAGAATCCTGTTGTACGGTACAGTAGTAGCTAGAACTACGAAATAAGAAGTCAAAGCCTAGCAAGAGGACGAGCCTAGCCAAAGGACGAGCTACCAGCCTATGACAGCGACGTCTTTTGGAGTCTTCTGTAAAGGCTATGCCTTAGGATATAAAGGATACGCCTTAGGATAATATCTCTTTTGGAGTCTTTTGTAAAGGCTACGCCTTAGGATAAGAGGGCTATGCCTAGGACAAGACTTCCCTTGGAGTCTTATGTAAAGGCTATAGGCCTACTCTAGTATAGGTAACTATTATGCTGATGTAAGCGCTTAGCTCATACCACCAGCTGATGTGAGCGCTTACATCACCGTGCCCTCTATATAAGGGGCACGCCTCTATTGTAAATGATCATCGAAAAATAATCCAAGTATCCAAGTATTGTAAGAAATCGTGTGAATTTAGCAATAAGAATCCGAGAGTTTCTCCATATCTTCTTCTTTTTTCTTGTTGCTACTTTCGTTCTTGAAAAGAGCTTCCCTGACCTCGAACACTTCGGCGAGCATCGCCGGCGTTAGGAAGGTCGACTTCATACTACTACTACTACTACTACTACTACTACTACTACTACTACTACTACTACTATTACTACTAATACTGCCACTACTCCAACTACTACTACTACTACTACTACACCTAATCCTACTACACGTAATACTACTACTACAACAACTACTACTTGTACTACCGCTACTACTACTACTACTAATACTATTCCTATTACTATTACTAATACTACTACTCCTACTCCTAGTCCTGTTAATGCTACCGCTACTCTTACACCTACTACTGCTACAACTACTCCTACTCTGACTTCTGCAACTACAACTGCTACACCATCTACTACTCCAACTACCACCACTCCTACTCCTATTATTCCTACTCCTAATACTACTAATACTATGCCTACAGCTACTATTACTACTACTACCACTACTACTACTATCTACTATTATTAATACAACTTCTACTGCTGCTACTACTGCTACAACTACTCTTACGACTACTACTATTACAACAACTACAACTACTACTTCTACTACTACTACTATGACTACTACTACTTCTCATACTAGTACTAATACTGCTGCTATTACTATTACTACTACTTCTACAATTACTACTTCTACTATTACTACTACTACTGCTACTACAACTACTACTTGTACAATTACTGCTACTATGACTATTACTACTACTACCAATACCACTATTGCTATACTTCAACTGCCGCTACAACAACAACTACTACTATAAATAATACTCCTACTACTATTACTACTACTACTTCTACTACTACTAATATTACTATGACAACAACTACTACTACTACTACTACTACTATTATAACCACTACTACTACTATGATTACTACTATAGTACTACGACAACTACTCCTCCTACTGCTACTATTAGTACTATTACGACTACCACAAAAACTACAACAATTACTACTACTCCTACTACAACTACTATGACTTTTACTACTGCTACTACTACTCTGATTACTACTACTACTACTACTGTTACTCCTCCGACTACTAGTGCTACTCGTACTACTACTCCTACTATTCCTACTCCTACACATATTACTACTACTACTCCCACTACTACCAGTACTTCTACAACTACTACTACGACTACTACAACTACAACTACCATGACTACTATCGCTGCTACAACTACTTTTATGACTACCACTTCTGCCACTAGTAGTACTAATGCCGCTACTACTACTATTATTGCTACTACTACTATCGCGGCTACAACTAGTACTACTAATACAATTACTGCTAATATAATTGCTAATACTGCTGCTGCTGCTACTACTACTACTACTACTACTGTGACTACAATATCTGCTGTTGCTAGTACTACTATGATAATTAATTTTGCTACTACTACTACTACTACTCCTATTGCTACGATAATTACTGCTACTACTACTAGTGCTTCCACTCCTAGTACTACTGCCACTACTACTACTACCAATACTAGACAACAAGTTCTACTACTCCAACTACTTCTCCTCCTCCTACTACTACTACAACTACTTCTACTGCTACTATTTATGTGGTCACTTCTACTACTACAATTAACGCTACTACTACTACTACCGTTACAACTGCTAGTACTACTACAGTTACTACTGCTATTGCTATTACAACTTCAACTCCTCTTGCTAATACAACTACAACTAGTGCCACCGCTACTACTGCTGCAACTACTGCTGCTGCTACTACTACTTATACTACTCCTGCTGCTACTACAACAATAACAACTACTATTACTACTACTACTTATAGTACAACTACAACTACTGCTACTAGTACTACTTCTCTTACTACTGCTACTACTTTTGTCACTATAACTACCGCTACTCCAAGTAAAACTATAGTTGCAACTACTGTATTACTAATAACACTCATACTATTACTACTACAACCTCTACTACAATCATTGCTACTACTACTGCTACTAGTTCAGCAACTACATCTACAACTGCTACTACTACTACCTCTGCTACTATTGCTACTAGAATGACTACAACAACAACTACTACTACTACTACTACTCTTGCAACTACTACTACTATGGTTACTACAACTACTACCTCTACTTCTACTACTACAACAACTACTACTGCTACTACTGCTATAGCTACTACCTCTAGTACAACAACAACAACTACTACTACTACACTACTACTATAACTATTACTACTAGCACTACTACTACTCCAACAACTACTACTATTACTACTAATACTAGTCTTATTACTACTACTACTACTACGACTACCACTACTACTACTACTCCTCCTCCTCCTATTGCTACTAGTACTACTCCTATAACAACAACTATTACTACAACTACTTTTGCAGCTACTACTGCTTTTGCTACTGCTACTCCTACTACTACTACTGCTACTCCTATTGCTACTACTACTACTATTGCTACTACTAGTCCTGCTACTATTACTGCAACTCCTACTACAACTACCACTACTACTACTGCTACTATTACTAGTAATACTTCTACTACGACTACTTCTACTATTACTATTACTACTACTACTATAATAATTACTACTTCAACTACTACTACAAACACTTCTACTACAATAACTACATCTACTACAGCTGCTCCTACTACTACAACTGCTACTTCTACTACTACTACAACTACTATTGCTACTATTACTGCTCCTACTACTACTACTACTAATGCTACTGAGACAGCTGCTACTACAACAACTATTACTGTTGTTGCTGCTCATGTTGCAACTGCTCAACTACTCCAACTAATGCTACGACTGTAATGATGACTTCTGCTACAACTACTGCGACTAATACAACAACAACAACAACAACAACAACTACTACTACTACTTCTACAACTGCTACTACTATTGCCACTATTGCTACTACTACTAGTACAATAGCAACTGCTATTGCTACTGCTATTACCCTTACAACTATGACTGCTACTACTACTTCAACTGCTGCTGCTACTACTACTACTACTTCTATTGCTCCTACTACTCCTCCTCCTCCTCTTACTACCACTACTACTACTACTACTATTACTTTTGTGACTACTACAACTACTACTATGACTACTACTTCTGCTACTACTATTCCAAATACTATTACTTCTTCTACTGCTACTACTACTTCTACTGCTACAACTACTACTCCTACTACTACTATTGCGACTGCTACCTTTACTACAACAACAACGACAACAACTACTACTACTAGTTGTGGTAGTAGTAGTAGTAGTAGTAGTTCTCTTGGCTGTAGTAGTTGTAGTAGCAGAAGTAGTAGTGGTAGTAGTATTAGTAGTAGTTATTATTGTTGTAGTAGCAAAAGTAGTACCATAAGTAGTCGCAAATGTGGTGTTAGTAGTGGAAGCAGTTGCGGTTGTAGTAGTAGTAGTAGTTCTAGTAGCAATAGCAGTAGTAGCAGCAGTAGTAGTGTAATAGTAGTAGTAATAATAATAGTAGTAGTAGTGGTAAAAGTGTTAGTAGTAGTAGTTGTGGTAGTAACATATGTAGCAGAAGACACTATTGAAAAAGTAGAAGTAGTAGTTCCAGAAGTAGAAGCAGAAGTGGCAATCTAGTAGTAGAAATTATAGCAGTAGCAGTAGTAGCAGTAGTAGTTGTAGTAATAGTTATACTAGCAACAACAATAGCAGTAATAGCCATAATAGTAGTAATAGTTGCAGTAGTAGTAGCAGGATTAGTAGTAGCGATAGTAGTGGTAGTAGCAGCAAGAGTAACAGTAGCAGTAGTGGCAATAGTAATAGTAGTTAAAGTAGTAGTAGTTGGAACAGCAATACTAGACTATTCAATATAGCCGCAGTACTAGTAGATGCAGTAGCAGTTGTGGAAGTGTTAACGATAGTAGCAACAAAAGTAGTAGCCATAGTAGTAGTTGTTGTAATAACAATAGTAGTATTACTAGTAGTAGTTGCAACATTAGTGGTTACATTAGTAGTAGTAATAGTAGTAGTAGAAGTAGTAGTTGTAGTAGTAATAGCAGCAATAATATTAGTAGTATTAGTGGCAGTGTAGTAGTAGTCATAGTAGAAGCAGTAGTAGTAGTAAAAGTAGTCGCAGTAGTAGCAGTCTTTAGTAGCAGTTGTAGTAGTCGTAGTTGTAGTTGTAGTCGTAGTAGTAGTAGTAGTAGTAGTAGTAGTAGTAGTTAGTAGTCAGTACCATTATTGGAGTAGTAGTAGTAGTAGTCGTAGTAGTAGTAGTCCGTAGTCTTAGCCAATCGTCGTAGTAGGTGTAGTAGTAGTAAAGCTACTAGTAGTAGTAGTGGTTGTTGTAGTAGTAGTACTAGTAGTTGTTGTAGTGGCAGTAGTAGCAGTAATAGTTGTTGTAGTGGTAGTAGTAGAAGCATTAGTAACAGTAATAGTCATAGAGTAGTAGTAGAAGTAGCAGTTGTAATTGTAGTAGTAGTTGTTGTAGTTGTAGTAGTAGTAGTATTACTAGCTGTAGTAGTACTTGTAGCAGTAGTAGGAGTAGTGGGAGTATTAGTAGCAATAGTAGCTGTAAAAGTAGTTGCCGTAGCAGTAGTCATAGTAGTAGTAGTAACAATAGTAGTAGTAGTTGTTGTTATAACAGTTGTATTATAAGTAGTGGTAGTAGAAATAGTAGAGGAGGAGTAGTAGTAGTAGTAGCGGTATTAGTAGTTGTGGTAGGAGAATTTGTAGTAATTATAGTAGTAGTAGTAATAGTCATAGTAGTAGGAGTTGTGGTAGTAGTCGTAGGAGTAGTCATGGTATTAGAAGTAGTAATAGTTGTAGTAGTAGTAATAGCGGTAGCGGTAGTAGTACTAGTCATAATAGCAGTAGTTGCAGTAGTAATAGTTGTTGTAGTAGTTGTAGTAGTAGTCGTAGTAGTAGTCGTTGTATTTGTAGTAGTAATAGTAGTAGTGGTAGCAGTAGTAGTACTAGGTGCAAAAGTAGTAATAATAGTTATTGTAGTAGTCATAATTGGAGTTGTTGTTGTTGGTGTATGGGTAGTAGTGGTAGTAGTAGTAGAAGTAAAGGGAGTTGGAGTAGGAGTAGTAGTTGCAGTTTTAGTAGTAGTGGTAGGGGTAGAAGTAGTAGTAGTAGATGTTGGAGCAGGAATAGTTGCAGTAGTAGTGTCAGTAGGAGTAGAAGCAGCAATAGCTGTAGTAGTAGTGTTAGTCATAGTAGTACTAGGAGTAGCAGTAGTAGAAGTAGGGGTAGGAATAGACCAGTCGTACTAGTAGGTGTAGGGGTAGGAATAGACTAGTCATACTAGTAGTAGTGGTGGTAGTAGTAGTAGTAGCAGTAATAGTAGTAGTAGCAGCTGTAATTGTAGAATTAGTAGTAATGGTAGTAGTAGTAGTAGTAGTACTAGTTGTACTAGTTGTTGTAATTCTTGTCATATTAGTAGTAGCAGTAGCAATTGTTGTTGTTGTTGTAGTAGTAGTAGCTGAAGAAGTAGTAGTAGTAGTAGTAGTAATTGTTGTTGTTGTTATTGTTGTTGTTATTGTTGTTGTTGTAAAAGCAGTCATAGTAGGAGTGGTATTTGTATTAGTATTAGTAGTTGAAGCAGTTGCTACAGCATTAGCAGTAGTAGTAGTAGTAGAAATAGGAGTAGTAGTAGTAATAGTAGTAGTGTAGTGGTAGGAGTAGTCATAGTAGTAGTTGTTGTTGTTGTAGTTGTAGTAGTAGTAGTTGTCGCGATGGTGGTGATGGCAGTAGTAAAAGTAGTAGCAGTAGTAGAAGTAGTAGTAGCAGCAGTAGTAGTAGTAGCTATAGTTGGGGAATTAGGAGTTGTAGAAGTAGTAGTAGTAGTAGTAGTAGTAGTTGTTGTAGTAGTAGTAGTAGCAGTCATGGTAGTTGTTGTTGAAGTAATAGTTGGAGTATTAGGAGTAGTATTAGTAGTAGTAGAAGAATTTGTAGTAGCAATCATAGTATTAGTAGGAGCAGCAGCAGTACTAGTAGTAGCAATAGTAGTAGCTATAGCTAGGGTTGTTGTAGTAGTAGTAATAGTAGTTGTATGAGTAGTAGTAGTCATAGTACTAGTAGTAGTCGGAGTAGAATTAGTAGTAGTAGTAGTAGTTGTTGTTGTTGTAGTGGCAGTAGTAGTAGAAGTAGTAGTAGTAGTTGAGTACTAGTTGTAGTATTTTTGCTTGTATTAGGAGTAGCAGCAGAAGTACTAGTAGTAGTAATCACAGTCAAAGTAAGAGGAGTAGTAGTTGTTGTAATAGTGGAAGTTATGGTTGTAGTATTAGGTCTAGTAGTAGTTGTTGTAGCAGAAGTGGTTGTAGTAATTGCAGAAGCAGTAGTAGCAGTGGTACCAGTAGTAGTAGTCACAGTCATAGTAATGATATTAGTAGTAGTAGTAGTGGAAGTTGTAGTTGGAGTATTAGGAGGAGGAGTATTAGTAGCATTAGTAATTGTAGCAGTAGTAGTATTAGTAGTTGCTGTAGTAGTAGTAGTAGTAGTAGCAGTACTAGTAGTAGTAGTAGCAGCAGCAACAGCAGTAGTAGTAGTAGTTATTGTAGTAATAGCAGTTGTTTTAGTAGTTGTTGTAGTAGTAGTAGTAGTAGGAGTAGAAGTAGTGGTAGTAGTCATAGTAGTTGAAGTAGGAATAGTAGTAGAAGAAGTAGTATTTGTAGTAGTAGTAGTAGTAGGAGTAGAAGTAGTGGTAGTAGTCATAGTAGTTGAAGTAGGAATAGTAGTAGAAGAAGTAGTAGTGTCGTAGTAGTTAGTAGTAGTATGAGTGGTTAGTGGTAGATATAGTCTTATAGAGTAGTATCAGTAGTAATTAGAGTAGTAGTAGTAGTAGTTAAGTTTTTAGTAGTAGTAGGTATGTAGTAGTAGTAGTAGTAGTAGTAGTAGTAGTACTAGTACTAGTAGAAGTAGTAATAGTATTAGTAGTAGTAGTTATAGTTATGCTAGAAGTAGCAGTTGTATTAGTACAAACAACCGCAACAGCTGCAGTAGTAATAGTAGAAGTAGCAGAAGCAGTTTCAGTAGTAGTAGGAGTAGTAGTAGTAGTACATGTAGTACAAGCAACAGCAGTAGTAGTAGTAGTAATAGGTGTACTAGTTGGAGTAGTAGTAGTAGTAGTAGTGGTAGGAGTAGTAG
>RXID01017670.1:0-26149 GCA_005019695.1 Trichopus zeylanicus subsp. travancoricus | reverse complement strand
TACTACTACTGCAACAACTACAACTACTTCTATTACTACTACTACTTCTACAACTACTACTACATCTACTACTACTTCACTAATACTACAACTAGCACTATAACAAAAACTACTACTACTAAAACACCGCCACTACTGTAAATACTACTAGTACTTCCACTGCAACTTCTACTACTACCACTACTATCACTAGTACTACTACTACTGCTGCTACTACTACAACTACTACTAATACTATTATTACTGCAAATACTACTACTACTACTAATACTATTATGACTACTAGTAATACTACTACTACTACTCATACTCCTACAACCACCACCGCTACTACTACTAATACTACTACTATTACTGCTAGTATTACTTCTACTACTTCTACTACTACCTCTACTACAACTACTGCTACTGTGACAACTACTACGGCTACCACTGCTACTACTACTGGCACAACTCCTATGACCACTACTACTATTATTATTATTTCTATTGTTACTGTTACTACAGCTGCTGCTCCTATTACTACTTCTGTTACTACTACGACTACTACTACTCCGACTACTACAGCTTCTGCTATTACTTCTACTACTGTGACTACTGCTACTACTACTACATCTACTACTACTACTACTACTACTCCTCCTCCTACTCCTAATTCCACTACCACCACGACTACTACTACAACTACTACTACTTCGAAAGCTGCTACTACTACTATAACTACGAGTACTACTACTACTACTACTACTACTTCTCTTGTACTAAGACTACTACTACTATTGTTGCTATTGCTGCTACTATAGCTACTACTGCTACTTCTACTAATACGTTATTGCTGCAAATAAGCTTCTAGTTTTAATACTACTACTACACTATACTGCTACTACAGCTACTGCTACTTTTGCTAACACTACTGCTACTGCAGCTACTTCTAGTACTACTGCTACTACTACTACTACTACTACTTCACCTACTACTACTACTACTACTACTACTACTACTACTACTACTACTACTACTACTACTACTACTACTATGGTTGTTGCTGCTGCTACTGCGGCAGCTATTGCTACTGCTTCTACTACTCCTTTTGCTACTATTGCTACTACTACTACTACTGCTGCTAGTCCTACTACTATCGCTACTACTACTGCTGCTGCTACTACGACTACTATTATTACTACTGCTACTTCTACTGCTGCTACTACAACTACTATTATTACTACCACTACTGCTATTACAACTACTACTGCTACTACTTCTATAGTTACTCCTACCCTTACTCCTACACCTACTCCAATTACTACTACTACTAATACTACGACCACTACTCCTACTATTGCGATTACTACTCCTACTACCACTACTGCCACTGCTACTACTACTACTTCTATGGCTATTCCGACTACTACTGCTACTACTTCTATTACTACTCTTACTACTCCACCTCCAACTACAACTACTACTCCCCCTACTACTATTACTACGAGTGCGGCTTCTACTACTACCCCTACTCCTACACCTACTCCAATTACTACTATTACTATTGCTACTATTTGTTAAGGACTGAACTACTACACTGCCAACTACTCTTACAATACGTACTGTTCTACTTCCTACTAAGAACTCATAAATACGACTAAATGCTATCTATATTTGTCTAGCTACTATTGCCACTCCGACTACTACTCCTACTTCTACAACTACTACTATTAACTGCTGCTGCAACTCCAAGTAATACTGCTCCTACTATTACTGCAACTATAGATAATATTTCTATTGCTACTTGTACTACTCCCTACTACTCCTACTACTTCTGCTACTACTACTACCAAAGCTCCTACTACTACCCCTAGGCCTACACCAACTCCTATTACAACAACAACTACTACTACTAATGCTACTACTACTAATACTTACACTGCCACTACTACAACTACTTTTACTACTACTAATAGTACTATTACCACTACTGCTGCTGCTGCTGCTAATACTACTACTACTACTAATTCTACTAGTACAACAACAACTACTACGACTCCTCTTCCAACTACTTCTATAACTACCACTACTTCTACTGCTACTGCTACTACTACAACTACTACAACAACTACTACTACTATTCTACTACTACTACAACAACTACTACTACTATTCTACTACTACTACAACAACTACTACTGCAACTACTACTACTACTACTACTACTACCACCACTACTATTGCTACATCAACAACTACTACTACTACACCTATAACTACTAACACTAATACTACTACTACTACTACTACTGTTGCTACTAATATTGCTATTAATATTACTACAAGTACTTCGACTACTATTACTACTAGTACAATAACTACTACAATTACAACCCCTACTGTCACTATTACTCATGTTATTACTTCTACTATTACTATGACTAGTACTGCTACTACCACTACTACTACTACTGCTGCTGCTACTACTACTACTACTACTCGAGCTACTACGTCTAGTTCAACTATTACAGCTACTACACCTACTACCTTTACTTCTACTCCTACTCCCACTACTACTACTACTACTACTATTACTACTACCGTTTCTCCTACTATTACCCCTACTCCTACACCAACTCCTATTACTACTACTAGTACTACTACTACTAGTACTACTTGTATTGCTACTACTACAACTACTAGTATAACAACTTCTAATACTACTACTACTTTTACTAATGCTACTAGTACTACTACTACTTCTACACCAACTCCTATTACAATAACTACTTCTATTACTACTACTACTACTACCACCACTACTACTTCTACTGCTACTTCAACAACTACTAGTACAGCAACTTCTAATCCTACTACTACTTCTACTTCTTCTACTAGTACTACTACTGTTGCTACTGTTGTTGCTATAACTTCTTCTCCTTCTAGTGTTAGTACTGCTACTACTTCTACTACTACGACGACTATAATAAGTAGTACTACTGCTGCTACTATGGCTGCAACTCCTACTATTACTACTACTAGTGCTTCTACTTCAACTACTACAACTACTACTGCTACTACTACTACTACTACAACAACTTCTACATCTACTCCTACTACTACTAGTACTACTACTACAACTCCCACTGCAACAACTTCTACTTTTACTACTACTACTACTGCTGCTACTGTTACTACTGCTGTTGCCACTACTACTACCACAACAACAACAAAAACTACTACTACTGTTGCTACTACTAGTACTACTACTACCACACCTATTACTACAAATACAACTAAAACTATGACTACTATTACTGCTACAACTATTACTTCTATGATTGCTACTACTACTTCTACAACTATTACTACTACTAGTACTACTAGTACTACTACTACTACTACTACAGCTAATTCTCGTACTATTGCGATTACTACAGCTACTACTACTACTGCTGCTATTACCACTACTGCAATTGCCACTACTGCTACTATTTCTACAGCTATTACTACTACGGCTGCTACTACTTCTATTACTACACCTACTATTCCAACTGCTACTACTAGTACTACGCCTACTACTACTTTTACTACAACTAACACTCCTGCTACTACCCCTACTCCTACCCCAATTTCTATTACTACTGCAACTAGCACAACTATTTGGATCACTACTACTTCAACTACTTCTACTACTAGTGCTGCTGCTGCTGCTGTTATTGCTACTAGTGCTACTATTCCTTTTACTACTACAACTACTACTGCTACTGCTATTACTGTCACTAGTGCTATTGTTGAGACTACTACTACTCCTCCTCCTCCTCTGCCTACTATTACTAGTGCTACTGTTGAGACTACTACTACTCCACCTCCTCCTCTGCCTACTATTACTAGTGCTACAACTACTATAACTACTAGTGCAATTGCTACTACAACTGCTCATACACCAACTCCTACTCCTTAAACTACTCCTACTATTAATTTTGCTAGTTGAATTACTACTACTCCTATTGCTGCTACAACCACTACTATTATTACTATTACTACTACTACTACTTCTACTATAACTACTACTTCCGCTACTACTACTACAACTATTAAAACTATTGCTAACATTAATAGACCAACTACTACTATTGCTACAACTACTACTACCTCCAATACTACTACAACTTCTACTACTCGTACTACTACTGCTATTACCACAACTAATACCATTACTACTACCATTGGTACAACTACTACAACTACCACGAGTATTACCATTACTACAACCATAACTACTACAGCTACTACTACTACTACTATAACTACTACTTCTCCTAATAATACAACAACTACTACAACTACTACTACTATTGCCACAACGACTACCACTCCAAATACTACAGCTATTACTACTGCTTCTACAATTACTACTACTACTACTACTCCTCCTCCTCCTTCTCCTACTACTACTATGACTACTACAACTACTACTAGCATTACAACTACTACTACTACAACATCTACTACTCATACTACTACTTCTATTACCACAACTAATACCATTACTACTACCATTGCTACAACTACTACAACTACCACGAGTACTACCATTACTACAACCATAACTACTACAGCTACTAGTACTAGTACTACTATAACTACTACTCCTCCAAATAATACAACTATTACTATAACTACTACTACTATTGCTACTACGACTACTACTCCAAATACTACAGCTATTACTACTGCTACTATGCTACTACAATTACTACTACTACTACTACTACTACGACTATTACTACTACTACTCCTCCTCCTCCTCCTTCTCCTACTACTACTATGATAACTACAACTACTACTAGCATTGCAACTACTAATACTCCTACTTCTACGTCTTATACCACTACATCGGCTGCTAACCACTACTACTGCTACTCCTATTACTACTACTACTACTACTACTACCACCACCACCACTACCACAACTACTACTACTACTGCTGCTACTGCTGCGACAAATACTACTACTTCTACTACTCCTATTACTATTCCAAATACTATTACTTCTACTACTGCTACTATGACTTCTGCTCCAACTACTGCTACAACTACTACTGCTAGTACTATGACTATTACTGCTAATACTCTTACAACTCATGATACAACTACTATTATGACTGCTATAATAGCTACAGCAATAATAACAACAACAACAAAAACTACTACTACTACTACAACTATAACTTATACTACAACTTCTACTAAAATAACAATAATAATGAATAATACTAATACTATTACTTCTACTATTGCTACCACTACTACTGCTACGTCCACTACTTCTACTAGTGTGACTACTACAACAATAACTACTACTATTACAATTGTGACTACTACTCGACTACCACTACTACTACTTCTACTGCTACCACTACTACTACTCCTCCTCCTCCTCCTCCTATAGTAGTAGTAGTAGTAGTTGTAGTGGTAGTAGTAGTTGTAGTGGTAGTAGTAGCAATAGTAGTAATGTCAGTAGCAGTTGTAGTTGGGGTTGTAGTAGTAATAATGATAGTAGCAGTATTAGCAGTAGTAGCAAAAGTAGGAGTAGTAGTCACCATTCTGGCAGTTGCGACTATAGTAGTAGTAGCTATAATAGTAGTACTAGAAGTAGTTCTAGTAGCAGTAGTAGTAGAAGTAGTAGTAGTAGCAGTAGTTGCTTAAGCAGTATTAGGTTGAGTAGTAGCGGCAGCAATAGTAGTAGCAGCAACAACAATGGTAGTAGCAGTAGTGATAGCAGTAGTAGAAGTAGATATAATACTAGTAACAATAGTGGTAGTAGGGGCAGTAGCAACAGTAGTAGCAGTAGCAGTAGCTGTAGTAGTAGTAGTAGTAGTTACCATAGTAATAAAGTTGTAGTAGAAGTAGTTGTAGTGGTAGTAGTAATAGTAGAAGTAGCAATAGTTGTAGCAGTTGTACTAAAAGTAGTAGTCATAGTAGTAGCGGTAACAGTAGTAGAAGTAGTAGAAATAGTCATACCAATAGTAGTAGTAGCACAGTAGTAATAGTAGCAGGAAAAGTAGTAGTACTAGTAGTTGTAGTAGCAATAGTAGTAGTTATTGTTGTAGCAGCCGTAGCAGTGCTAGTAGTAGTAATAGCCATTGTAGCATCAATTATAGTAATAGTAGTAGTAGTAGTGACAACGGCAATAGTAGTAGTTGTGTGGCAGTCATAGTAGTAGCAGCTGTAGCAGCAGTAATAGTAGGAGTAGAAGAAGTAATACTAGCAATAGTAGTAGCAGTAGTAGTAGTATCAGTAGTAGTAATAGAAGTGGTAGTAGTAGCAGTAGTAGTAGCAGAAGTAGTAATAGTAGTAGCAGAAGTAGTAGTAGTAGCAGTAGTAGTCATAGTGGTAGTAGCAGTAGCAATAGCAGTATCAGTTGTAGTAGTAGCAGTTAAGGTAGTAGGGGTAACAGCGATAGTTGCAGTACTAGCATTAGTAGCGGAAGTAGTAGTAGTGGCAGTTGCAGCAATAACAATAGTAGCTATAGTAATAGTAGTAGAAGCAGTAGCTGTAGGAGCTATAGTAGCAGTAGAAGTAGTAGTTGTTGTAGTAGCCATAGTAGCAATAGTTGTAGTTGGACTAGTAGTAGTAGCTGTTGAATTCATAATAGTACTAGTAGTAGTTGTGGTAGCCATTGTAGATGTAGTAGTAGTTGCTGGAGTAGTACTAGTAGTAGTAGTAGTAGTAGTAGTAGTAGTAGCAGCAACAACAGCAATAGTAGTTGTTGTTATTGTCATTGAAGCGGTAGTAGTAGTAGTAATAGTTGCAGTTGTAGAAGTAGCAGGGGTAATAGATGTAGTAGAAGCAGCAGTAGTAGTAGTAGTAGTAATAGTAGTAGGATAATTAGTAGTAGTTGTTATTGTAGGAGAAGCAGTAGTAGTAATTGTAGTAGTAGTTGTTGTTGTAGCAGTAGTAGTAATAGTAGTAGTAGAAGTAGTAGTAGTAATAGCAGTAATAGTAGTAGTAGCAATAGTAATAGCAATAGTAATAATAGTAGTAGTGGTGGTAATAGTAGTCGCAGTTGTAGTAAGGGTAATAGCAGCACTTGTAGTAGAAGTTGTAGTAATAGTAGTAGTAGCAGTAGTTGTAGTGTTAGTAGAAGTAGTAGTTGTAATAAAAGTAGTAGTAGCAGTAGTCGCTGTAGTAGTAGCAGTAGTAGCAGTAGTTGTTGTAGTATTGGAAGTAATAGCAATAGTAACAGTAGTAGTGGCAGTAGTAGTAGTAACAAAAGTAGCTGTGGTAGTAGTAGTGGTAGTTATATTAGAAGTAGTAGTAGTGTAGTAGTAGTAGTTGAAGTAGCAGCAGTTGTGTTAGCAGGAGAAGTAGTCATAGTAGTAGTAATAGTAGTAGCAGTAATAGAAGTAGTAATAGTAGTAATATTAGTAGTAGTAATTTTTGTAGCAATAGAAGTAGTAGTAATAGTAGTAGTAAGTAATAGTAGTAGTTGTAGGAGTAGTAGTAGTAGTAATAGTAATTATGGTAGTTGTAGCGGTACTTGTTGCAACAGCAGTAGCAGTAGTAGCTGTAGTAGTAGTAGTGGTGGCAGTTGCAGTAGTTGGAGTAGCAATACTAGTAGCAATGATGCCAGTACTAGTTATAGCAATTGTAGCAGTATTAGCTATAGTAGTAGTCTTAGTAGTACCAATAGCTATAGTAGCAGTAGTAGCAGTAATAATGGTTCTAATAGTCATAGCTGTAGTAGTAGCCGCAATAATAGTAGAAAAAGAAGTGGTAGCAGTGGTAGTAGTATCATAAGTAGCTATAGTAGTAGCAGTACAGTAGTTGTGCTAGTAGTAATAGGAGTAATGGGAACAATTGTAGTTGTAGTAGTAGTATTAGTAGTAGTGTAGTCGTACTAGTAGTCATACTAGTAGTAGTAGTCATAGTGGTAGAAGAACTAGTAGAAGTAGTTGTAGTAGTAGTAGCAGCAGTAGTAGTAGCATTTGAGGTAATAGTAGTAGTAGTAGCAATAGTAGTAGCAGAAGGATTAGTATTAGTACTAGTAGTAGTAGTGGTAGTAGCTGTGGAAGCTATAGTAGGTGTGGTAGTAGTAGCAGGTGCAGCAGTTGTAGCAAGTAGCAGTATTAGCAATTGTTGCAATAGTTGCAGGGGTAGAGCAGTAGCAATAGTAGTAGTAGTAAAAATTATAGTTGTAGAAGTAGCAGCAGCAGAAGAAGAAGCAGTAGTCATAGTAGCACGAGTAGCAGTAGTGAAAGCAATACTAGCAGTGGCAGTAGTATTAGCAGTAGTAGTATTAGTAGAAGTAGTAGTAGACATAGTAGTAGAAGGAGTAGTAAACATAGTAGTAGTAGTAGGTGTAGTAGTAGTAGCAATAGCCGTAATATTAGTAGCAGTAGTAGTTGAAGTAGCTGCAGTAGTAGTATTACTAGTAGTATGAGAAGTGGTAGTTCTACCAGTAGTAGTATAGTAGTAGTAGTAGTGGTTGTAGCGATAATAGCAGTAGTCGAAGTAGAAGTTGTAGTAGTAGAAGTTGCAGTGGTAGTAGCAGTAGTTGTAGTAGTAATGGTAGTAGCAACTATTATAGTAGTAATAGAAGAAATAGTAGTAGTAGTATTAGTAGTAGTAGCAGTAGCAGTAGTGGTAGTAGTAGCAGTAGTAGAGGCAATAGTGGCTGTAGGAGAAGCCGTAGCTTTTGTTGTCATAGTAGTAGAAGATATGTAGTAGAATAGTAGTAGTTGCAGTTAGTAGCAGTCACAGTAGTAGCCGTAGTAATGGTAGTAGCAGTGGTAGTAGTTGTTAGTAGTAGAAGTTGTTGTTAGTATTATGAGTGGTGTAGCAGCAGAAGTAGTAATATTAGTACCTGTTGCAGTAGTAGTAGCAGCAACAACAGTAGTAGCAGTAGAAGTCTTAGTAGTAGCGGTAGCTATAGCAGTAGCATGGGTAGAAGTAGCAAGAGTAGTAGTAATAGTAGTAGTAGTATTACTAGTAGTAGTAGTCGTAGCCACTGTAGTAGTAGTTGTAGTAGTAGTAGTAGGTGTAGCAGGAGTAGTAGTAGTAGCAGTAGTTGTTGTAGTAGAAGTAGAAGTAGCAGTAGCAGTAGCACTCATAGTCGTAGTGGTAGTCGCAGCAGCAGTCGGAGCCATAGTAATAATAGTGATAGTAGTAGTATTACCAGCAGCAGTAGCAGTACTCGTAGAAGTAGAAGTAGTAGTAGTAGCAGTAGATGTAGTAGTAATAGTAGTAGTAGTCGTCGTAGTAGTAGTAATTGTGGTACGACTAGGAGTAGTTGTAGCAGTAGTTGTAGTACTAGCACTAGTAGAAGTAATAGTACATTATCCGCAATAGCAGTTGTAATAGTACTAGTAATAGTTGTAGTAGTTGTCGTAGAAGTAGTAGTTGTAGTAGCAGCAATAATAGTAGTAGTAGTAGTAGTGGTGGGAGTGCTAGTAGCAGCAGGAGTAGTAGAAGTTGTACTAGTAGTAGTAGCAGCAGTAGTAGCAGTGGTACCCGCAGTAGCTGTAGCAGCAATAGCAGAAGTAGTCATATAGGTATTATTAGTAGTAGTATATTAGTAGTAGCAATAATAGTAGAAATAGTAGTAGCTGAAGTAGTGGTAATGTGAGAAGTAGTAGTAACAGTTGTAGTAGTAGTGGCAGTAGAAGTAGTTCTAGTAGTAGAAGTATGAGTAGCAATAGTAGTTATAGCAGAAGTAGCAGTAGTAGTAGTACTAGCAATAGTAGTCATAGTTGTAGTCTTAGTAGTTGTAGTAGAGTCAGGGTAGGAGTAGTTGCTGTAGTAACAGTTGCAGTAATAATAGCAGTAGCAGTGGTAGTGGTAATAGAAATAATAGTGCGGAAGTAGTAGTCAAAGTAGCTATAGTTGTAGTAGCAGTAGCAGCAGCAGTAGTAGTTATAGTAGAAGAAGTAGTATTTGTTGTAGTAGTAGTAATAATAGCAGTAGTAGTAGGAGGAGGAGGAGGAGTGGTAGTTATAGTAGCAATAGTAATAGCAATAGTTGTAGTTGTAGTAGCAGTAGAAGGAGGAGGAGGAGGACTAGTAGTAGTAGTTCTTGAAATAGTAGTTGTAGGAGTAGTAGAAGTAGTAGTTCTTCTAGTAGTATTAATAGTAGTAATAGTAGTACTAGTAGTACAAGTAGTAGTATTAGTAGTCATAGTAGTAGTTTAGTGTAGCGCAGTAGTAGGTAGTTGTTGTTGTTATAGTAGTAGTAGTAGCCATAGTATTTAGCAGAAGTATTGTTGGGGGCCCTGCGGTAGTACTTTTTGTTGTAGAAGCAGTAGTAGCCATAGTTGTAGTAGTTGCAGAAGTAGTATAATTAGGGGAAGTAGTTGTAATAACTATAGTAGCAGAAGTAGTAGTAGCAATGGCAATAGTAGTAGAAGGAGGGGTAGTAGTAGGAGTAGTAGAAGTATTAGTAGTAACAGAAGTAGTAGTTGCAGTAGCAGTAGTAGTAGCGGTAGCAATGATAGTAGTAGTACAGTAGTAGTAGCAGTAGTAGCAGTAGTAATAGTCATAGTAGCAGTTGTTGTTGTAGAAGTAGTAGTTATTGTTGTAGCAGTAGTAGGAGTAGTAGTAGCAGCAGCATCCATAGTAGCAATAGCAGTAGTAGTGATACTAGTGGCATTAGTAGTAGTATTACTATTAGTAGAATCCGTAGTAGCAGTAGTAGTTGTTGTCATACTTGTGGAGGTAGTTTCAGAAGCAGTAGTAGCATTAATAGTAGTAGTAGCATTAGTTGTAGGAGTAGTATCACTGGCAGTAGTAGCTATTCTGTGGCAGTAGAGGTAGTAGTAGTACTAGTAGCAGTAATAGTAGCCGAAGTAGTAGCTGCTGCAGTAGTAGCAGTAGTCGTAGCAGTAGCAACAACACTAACTATAGTAGAAGTAGTAGCAGCATTAGTACTAGTAGTAGTAGTAGTTGCAATAGCAACTACCACAGTAGTTGTAGTAGTAGTACTACTAGTAGTAGTAATAGCAACAGCAGTTGCAGTAGTAGTAGTAGTGGTAGAAATAGCAGTAGGGTCAGCAGCAGCAGCAGCAGCAGCAGCAGTAGTAGTAGTAGTAGTAGTAGGAGTAGTTGTGGTAGAAGTAGTAGTAGTGTCAGCAGTAGTAGTAGTAGTAGTTGTAGTAGTAGTAGCAGCTATAGTATTAGCACTAGTAGTTGTTGTAGTAGTAGTAGTAGTATTAATATTAGTAGTAGTCATAGTAGTAGTAGTAATGCTAGTAGCAGTAGTAGCTGTAGTAGTAGTAGTAGCAATAGTAGTAGTAACAGCAGTAGTAGCAGTCATAGCAGTGGTAGCAGTACCAGTAGTAGTAGCTGTAGTAGCAGCAGTAATAGTAGTAATAGCTGGAGCAGCAGCAGTAGTAGTAATTGTACCAGTTCAAGAACAAGCAGTAGTAGAGGTAGTAATAGCAGCAGTAGTTGTTGTAGTAGTAGTAGTGGTTGTAGTAGCAGTAGCAGTAGTAGCAGTGGTAGTAGCAGTAGTAGTAGCTGTAGCTATAGTAGCATGAGCAGTAGTTGGAGTAGCAGTAGGAGTAGTAGTAGTAGTAGTAGTAGTAGAAACAATAGTGCCAGCTGGAGTAGTACTAGTAGTAGTTCTAGTTGTGGGAGAAGTAGTAGTGCTAGTAGTAGTAGTAGTAGTAGAAGTAGTCGTTGAAGTAGTACTATTACTAGCAGTAGTAGTCGTAGCAGTAATGGAAGTGCAGGAGTAGCAAGATGAGTAGTAGTAGTATCATTATTAGTGGCAACAATAGTAGTTGTTGTAGTAGGAATAGCAGTAGTTGTTGTAGTAGCAGCAATAGTAGCAGTTGCGGTAGTATTATTAGTTTATGTTGCGGGGGCAAAAGTAGTAGTAGAAGTAGTAGTAGTAGTAGTACTTGTTGTTGTAATAGTAGTAACTATAGTAGCAGCAGCAGTTGTAGTAGAGATAGTAGTGGTGGCCATTGTAGTAATAGTAGTAGTAGTAGTAGTAGTAATAGTAGTAATAGAAGTACACTAGACGGAATAGTAGTAGTAGTAGTAGTAGTATGAGTAGTAGAAGTAGCAGTAGCAGCATTAGTAGGAGCAAAAATAGTTGTAGTTCGAAAATTAGTAGTAGAAGTAAGACTAGTAGTAATAGTAGTAGTAGCAATATTACTATAAGAAGTAGTGATAGTAGTAGTAGCAGTAGTGGCAGCAATGGTTGTAGCAGTAGCCGTAGTAGCAGTACTAGCAGTAATAGTAGTATCTATAGTAGTGGTAGAAGTAGCTAGTGTAGTAGTAGTAGTAGTAGCAGTAGGAGCTATAGTAGTAGTAGCTTTAGTTGTAGTATTCGTAGGAGTGGTCGTTGTAACACTGCTACTATTGCTGCTACTTGTAGTAGGAGTAGTAGAAGTACCAGCAGTGTTAGTCGCGGTCGTACTAATAGTACAAGTAGTAGAAGTGGTGGTGGTCATTGTAGTTGGAGTGTTAGGAGTAGTAGTAGCAGCAGTAGTAGTAGTTGCAATAGTAGTAGTAGCAGAAGTAGTAGTAGTAGTAGTTTGGCAAGTTGTAGTAGTAGTAATAGTAGTTGTATTAGTAGTAGTCGCAATTGTAGTAGTAGTTGGAGTAGAAGTAGTAGTAGTAGTAGTAGGAGGAGGAGGAGGAGGAGGAGGAGTAGGATGAGTAGTAGTAGTACTAGTCGTAGTTGTTGTTGTTGTTGTTGTAGTAGTAGTAGTAGTAGTGGCAGTAGTAGTTGTGGTAGTAGCAGTTGTGGTATTAGTAGTAGTATTAGTAGTAGTAGTTGTTGTTGTAGTAGTAGTAGTAATAATAATATTTGTGGTTGTATGAGTAGTACTAGTAGTAGCAGTTGTAGTAGATGCAACAATAGCAGTAGCAGCAACATTTGTAGTAGAAGTAGCAGTAATAGTTTCAATAGTAGTTATAGGAGTAGAAGTAGCAGTAGTGGCGGTAGTTGTTGTTGTTGTTGTAGTAGTAGATGTAGTAGTAGTAATAATAATATTAGTGGTAGTATTAGTAGTACTGGTAGTAGTAGCTGTAGTTGTACCAACAACAGCAATAGCAACAATAGTAGTCATAGAAGTAGTAGTAGTTGTTTTAGTAGTAGTTGTAGTAGTAGTAGTAGTAGTACTAGTAGGAGTAGGAGAAGTAGTTGTATTAGTAGTAGTAGTACTAGTACTAGTAGTAGTAGTACTAGTAGGAGTAGGAGAAGTAGTTGTATTAGTAGTAGTAGTACTAGTACTAGTAGTAGTAGTAGCAATAGCAGAAGTATTAGTAGTAGTTATGCTAGCTGTAGCAGTGGCTGAAGTAATAATAGTTGTAGTAAGAGAACTAGTAGCGGTGGTAGTAGTAGTAGTAGAAGGATAGTTAGGAGTAGTAGTAGTAGTAGTAGTAATAGCTGGAGGTGTAGTAGGAATTGTAGTAGTAGTAGCAGCAGCATCAACAGCAATAGTTATATTAGTAGCTGCATTAGTAGTAGCCGTCGTAGTAGTGGTAGTAGTAGTAGTAGTAGCAGCAGCAGCAGCAGTAGTACTGGTAGTAGCAGTTGTTGTAGTACTAGAAGTAGTAATGGTAGCACTAGTAGTAGTAGTTTGTGAAGTAGTAGTAGTAGTAGTTCTCACAGCAACAACAATAGCAATAGTAGTAGCAGCAACGGTAGCAGCAGCATCAGTAGGAATAGTAGTGGTGGAGGTAGTACTAGTATTAGTCGTAATAGTAGTAGCAATTATAGTAGTAGTAGTTATTGTTGTAGTTGCAGTAGCAGTAGTAGTTGTTGTTGTTGTAGTAGTAGTCGTAGTAGTAGAAGTAGTAGCCGTAGCAGTAGGAGTTGTATTAATAGTAGGTGTAGGAGTAGAAGTAGTAGGAGTAGTAGTAGTAGTAGAAGAAGAAGCAGTGCAGTAGCAGAAGTGGTAGTAGTAGTGGTAGTAGTAGGAATAGCAGTTGCAGTGCGTAGTAGTAGTAGTAGTAGGCTAGAAGTAGTAGTTGAAGAGTAGCAGTAATGATAATTGTAATAGTAGTTGTTCTTGGAGTAGTAGCCATATTAATAGCAATAATAGTAGTAGCAATAATAGCAGTAGTTGCTGTAGTAGTAGTAGTAGTAGTAGTTGTTGTGCTAGTAGAGTTAGTAGTAGCAGCAGTTTTAATTGTAATAGTAGTTGTCACTGTAGTATAAGTAGTTGTCGTAATAGTAGTAGTAGTAGTTGTTGTTGTTGTAGTAGCAGTCGTCACTGTGGAAACTAGTATTAGTTGCAGCACTAGGTGTAGTAGTTGTGCAAGTAGCGTTCTTAGCAGCAATAGTAGCAATACTAGTCACAGTAGCAGTAATAGTAGTAGCAGCAGCAGCTGTTGTAGTAGCAGCATTAGTAGCAATACTAGTCACAGTAGCAGTAATAGTAGTAGCAGCAACAGCTGTTGTAGTAGTTGTAGTAGCAGCATAAGTAGTAATAATTTTAGTTGCAATAGTAGGGGTAGCAGTAATAGTAACAGTAGTAGTAGCAATAGTTGTGGTTGTTGTAGCAGTAGTCATAGTAGCAAAAGTAGTAGTAGTAGTTGCAAGAGTAGTAGTACTATTACTAGTAGTCATAATAGCTGTAGTAGTTATAGTAGTAGTAGCAGTAGTAATTGTAGCAGTAATGATAGTAGTAGTAGTTTTAGTAGTAGTAGTAGTTGTTGTAGCAGAAATAGGGGTAGTCGTTGTAGCAATAGTAGCAATAGTAATAATAACGGTAGTTGTTGTGGTGGTAGTAGCAGTAGTAGTAGTAGGAGAAGTAGTAGTAGGACTAGTAGAAACAATAGTCGTAGGAGAAGAACTAGCTGTAGTAGTAGTAGCAACAACAACAACAACAACATTAGTAGTAGTAGAAGTTGTTGTTGTTGTTGTTCTTGTAGTAGTAGTAGAAGTTGTTGTTGTTGTTCTTGTTGCAGTAGTAGTAGTTGTTGTTGTTGTTATTGTACTAGTAACAGTAGTAGTAGCAGCACCAATAATAGTAGTAGTAGTAGTAGCAACCCCAACTACTACTACAACAACTGCTACTACTATTATTGGTGCTGCTACTACTACTGTTACTAGTACAACAACAACAACAACTACTACTACTACTGCAACAAGAATAACAACAACAACTTCTACTACTACTACAAGAAGAAGAACAACAATAACTTCTACTACTACTATTGTTGTTGTTGTTGTTGTTACTACTACTACTACAGCTACTGTAGCTGCCATTGCTACTGTTGCTGCTATTGCTACTATTACTTTAACTACAACTACTACGACTACTACTAGTACGACTACTACTACTACTACTTCCACTACTACTACTATTACTATGCTACTACTGCTGCTTCTACTCGTACTTGTGCTACTACTACTACTACATCAACAACAATAACTACTACTACTATTATTGCTACTGCTGCTGCTACGGCTACAACTGCTACTACTATTATTAGTACTTCTAGTACTACTACTACAACTACCACCACTTCTACCACTAAAACGATAACTACTACTACTTCTACTACTATTACTACTACTACAGATACCCCTAATTCTTTAACTTCAACTACTACTATTACTGCTACTACTACTACAACTCCGGCTACTACTATTCAGACTACTACCACTACTATAACTACTACAACTGCTCCTACTACTACTAATACTACAACTACCGCTGCTAGTACTGCTACTATTACAACTATTACAATTATAACAATAACAGCAACTACTACTACTACTATAACTACTACTACTCCTACTACTCCTACTACCATATTACTATTGCTACTATTGCTACTACAACTCCTACTACTACTACTCCTGCTACTAATTAGTAGTAGAATTGTAGTAGTCGTAGTATTAGTAGCAGTTGAAGTACTAGCAGCATTGTAGTGATAGTAGTAGTAATAGTAGTAGTAGTAGAAGTTATAAAAGGAGCTGTTGCATTTGAAGCTGTAGCAATTATGGTTGTAGTAGTAGTAGTAGTAGTAGAAGTCACAGATGTAGTTGTTGTGGTAGCAAAAGTAGTAGTAGTAGTATTTGTTGTTATAGTAGTAGTTGCTGTTGTTGTAGTAATTGTAGTTGTAGTACTAGTAGTAGTAGTAGTAGTTGCAACAGTTGCAAAACTAGTGGTAGTAGTAGTAGTAGTAGAAACAACCGTAGTAGCTGTAGAAGTAGTAGCAGTGTTGGTAGTAGTAGTGGTAGTGGTTGTAGTACTAATCGCAACAGAAGTAGCCATAGTAGTAGTAGAAGAAGTAGTAGTAGCATTAGTACTAGGAGTATAAGTAGTAGCAGCTATGGTTGTAGTAGTAATAGAAGTAGGTGTAGCAGTAGTAGTAGTAGGTGCTGTAGTAGTAGGAATAGAAGAAGTAGTAGTATCGATAGTAGCAATAGTAATAATGGTAGTAGTAGTGGTAGCAGTACTAGCAGAAGTAGCCGTAGTTGTAGTAATATTAGCTGTAGTAGCGAAAGTAGCAACAGCAATTGCAGTCATCGTAGTAGTAACGGTAGCAGTAGATGTAGCTATAGGAGTTGTTATAGTAGAAGTAGTAGTAGTAGGAGAAGTAGTAGTTGTTGTAGTAGTAGTAGAAATAATAGCCGTAGTAGTAGTAGCAGTAGTAGTCGTAATAGTAGTAGCAGTACTAGTTGAAGTAGTAGTAGTAATAGTTGTAGTAGTAGTAGAAGCAGAAGTAGTAATAGTGGTAGAAGTGGTAGTAGTAGTTGTAGCAGATATTATAGCAATAGTTGTAATAGTAGTAGTTGTGGTAGCAGCCGTAGTAGTGGTAGAAGAAGTAGTAGTAGGAGTAGGAGTAGTAGTATCAATAGTACTAGCAAAAGTGGTAATAGCAATAGTAGTAGGCGCAGTACTAGTAATTCTAGTCGAAGTAGTTACAGAAGTAGTAGTAGCAGTAGTACAAGCAAAAGAAGCTGTTGTAACACTAGTAGAACTAGGAGTGGTAGTAATTGTAAAGTGGTAGTAGCAGTCGTAGGAATAGCAGTAGCAATAGCAAAATTATAAGTAGTTTTTTTAGCCGTAGTAGAAGTATCGATAAGAGCAGTAGTGGTTGCGGTAGTAGTAGTAGTTGGTGTTGTAGTAGTTATAGTAGTAGCGGTAGTAGCCGTAATAGTAGCAGTAGTAGTAGTAGTTATAGTAGTAGCGGTAGTAGCCGTAATAGTAGCAGTAGTAGTAGTAGTAGTAGTAGTAGCAGTAGTAGTAGTCGTAGTAGTAGCAGCAGTAGTAGTAGTAGTAGTAGTTGTTGTTGTTATTATTATTGTTATAGTCATAGTAGTAGTAGTCGTAGTAGTAGTAGTAGTAGCTGTAGAAGTAGTAGTTATAGCAGTCGAAGTAGGAGAAGTAGTAGTTGTAGAAGTAGTTGCAACATGAGTCATAGATGTAATAGTAGAATTAGTAGTAGTAGAAGTAATAGTAATAGTAGTAGTAATAGTTGTAGTTGTATCCAGAGTAGTAGTAGTAGTTGTTGTGGAAGTAGTAGTTGTGGTGGTGGTGATGGAAGTAGTAGTAGTTGTACCCGAAGTAGGAGTGGTAGTATTAGATGTAGTAGTAGTTGTTGTTGTAGCAATACCCGAAGTAGCAGTAGTAGTCGTTGTAGAAGTAGTTGCAGCAGTAGTACCCGAAGTAGAAGTAGTAGTCGTTGTAAAAGTAGTAGTAGTAGTAACAGTAGTACCCTAAGTAGTAGTAGTAGCAGTTGTAGATGTGGTAGTAGTTATAGTAGTAATAGTAGTAGCAGCAGTAATAATAATAGCAGTAGTAGTAGCAGTAGTAGTAGCAGTAGTTCTGATAGTAGCAGCAGTAGTAGCAGCAATTGTAGTGGTAGTAGAAGTATTAGTAGCAATAGTTCTAGTTGCAGTTGATGTAGCAGTATTAGCAATAGTCATTTTAGCCGTATTAGTAGCAGATGTAATTACAGTAATAGTAGTAGTAGTGGCAGTAGTTGCAGAAGTAGGAGTAGTAGTAGTTGTGGTTCAAGTAGTAGTCATAGTAACGGTAGTCATAGTAGTAGTAGTAGTGGCAGGAGAAGTAGTAGTGTTAGTTGTAGCCATAGTAGTAGTAGTCGCATTATCTGTGGTAGTTGTAGTCGTTTTTGCTATAGTAGCAGCAATAGCAACAACAGTAGCCCAAGTAGTAGAAGTTGTAGCGGAAGTTGCTCTAGTAGTAGTTACAGTTGTAGTAGTAGTAAAAGCAGTAGCAGTAGTTGTAGCAGTATTTATAGAAGTAGAAGTAGGAGCAGTAGTAGAAGTAGGAGGTTAAGTAGTAGTAGTAGTAGTAGTAGTAGTTCTAGGAGAAGTAGTAGTAGTAATACTAGTTGTTGTTATTGATGTTGTTGCAATTGTAGTAACAATAGAAGTAGTAGAAGTTGTAGATGGAGTAGTAGTAGTCGTAGTAGTAGTAGCAGCCATAGGAGTAGTAGTAGTTGTTGTTGTAGTCGTTGTAGTAGTAGGCATAGGAGTAGTAGTATTAGTAGGAGGAGGAGTAGTAGAAGTACTAGTTGTAGTAGTGGTGGTAGTAGCAGTCGTATTAGAAGTGGTTGCAGAAGTAGTAGTTGTAGCGGCAATACCTATAGGAGTCTTAGTAGTTGTAGTAGTAGTAGTACTAGAAGAAGGAGTAATAGTCATTGCTATAGAAGTTGTAGTTGTAGTAGTAGTAATAGACGTAGTAGCAATAGCAGTCACAGTTGTAGTAGCAGTAGTAGCAATAGGAGCCATTGTAGCAGCAGGAATAGTAGTAGTTGTAGTGGTAGTAGTAGGACTAGTAGTAGTAGTAGTTGTAGTAATCGCAGTAGTAGCAACATAAGTAGTAGGAGTAGGAGAAGTAGTAGTAGTAGTAGTAGTAGTAGTAGTAGTATTAGTAGCAGTTGTAGTAGTAGTAATATTAGTAGCAGTTGTAGCAGAAGTAGCAGTAATAGTAGTGGTAGCTATAGCAGCAATAGCAAAAGTTGATGTAGGAGTCATAGTTGTAGCTGTAGCTATAGTAGTAGTAGCAATAATAGTAGTAATAGGAGTAGTAATAGTAGTAGTAGCAGTAGTTGTTGTAGTACGGGTAGTAGCAATAGCAGTAGCTATAGTAGTAGTGTTAGTAGTGGTAGTAGAAGTAGTAACAGTAGTTGTCGCAGCAGCAGTAGTAGTAGTAGTCATAGTAGTAGTAGTAGTAGTAGTAGTAGTAGTAGTAGTAGTAGTAGCAGTAGTAGGAGTAGAATTAGTAGTAGTAGTAATAGTAGCAGTAGTAGTAGTTGCAGCAGAAGTAGTAGCTGAGTAGTAGTAGTAGTAGTAGTAGTAGTCATACTTGCAATAGGTGTAGCAGTAGAAGTACCAATAGTAGTGGTCGCAGTCGTAGTAATAGTAGTTGTAGTAGTCGTGGAAGTTGTAGTTGGAGTATTAGGAGTAGTAGTAGTAATAGTAATAGTAATAGTTGCAGTGGTAGTAATTACAGTAGTACTGGTAGCAGTCACAGTCATAGTAATATTAGTAGTAGCAACTATTGTTGAAGTTGTAGTTGGAGTATTAGGAGTAGTTGAGTAGTAGTAGTAGTCGCTGTTCTTGCAGTAGTAGTAGCAGTCGTGTCAGTTGTAGTAGTAGCAGTAGTAGTTGTAGTAATAGTAGTAGTTGCACTTGTTTGGGTAGTAGCAGCAGTAGTAATTATAGTTGTATTAGTAGTAGTCGTAGCAGTAGTAGTAGTCGAAATGGAAGTAGTACTAAGCAACAACAATACTAGTAGTTGTTGTAGTAGTAGTAGTAGTAGCAGCAGCAGTAGGTGTTGTTGTTATAATAGCAGTAATAGTAGTTTTTACTGTAATAAGAGTAGTAGTAAGAGTAGTATTAGTATTAATATTACTAGTTGTAGTAGTCGCAGCAACAGCAGCAGTAGTAGAAATAGGAGTAGTGGTAGTTGTTGTAGTAGTTATAGTAGTTGTTGTAGTAGTAGTAGTGGTAGGAGTAGTAGTAGTAGTAGTAGTAGTAGTAGTAGTCATTGTTGCAGTTGTAGTAGTAGTAGAAGCAGCAGCCAAAGTAGTACTAGTAGTAGTAGTAGCAGTAGTAGTAGGAAAAGTAGCAGTAGTAGTAGTCGTGGCAGTTGTAGTAGAAGTAGCAGCAGCAGCAGCAGCAGCAGCAGTAGTAGTAGTAGTAGTTTGGGTAGTAGTAGTTTGGGTAGTAATTGTAGTTATACTAGTAGTAGTTGCAGTAGTAGTAGTAGTCAGAGTGGAAGCATTAGTAAGAGTACTAAGAGCAATAGCAGTAGTTGTACTTATAATAGTAGCAGCAGTGGTAGTAGTAGCAGTTGTTGTTATTGTTGTAATAGTAGCAGTAGTAGTTGTTGTTGTAATAGGAGTAGTAGTAGGAGTAGTATTAGTATTAGTATTACTAGGTGTAGCTGTCGTAGTAGCAGCAGTAGTAGTGATAGGTGTAGTAGTAGTTCTAGTAGTAGTAGTAGTAGCTATAGTAGGAGGAGTAGTAGTAGTAGCAGTAGTCGTGGCAGGAGTAGTAGTGGTAGTAGTCGTAGGAAAAGTAGTAGCAGTAGTAGTAGTTGCGGTCTGAAGAGTAGCAGTAGTAGTAGCAGCAGTCTGAGTAGCACTAGTAGTAGTTGTAGCACTAGCAGTAGTAGTGGTAGTAGTAGTAGTAGTAGTGGCAATAGTTGCAGTAGTGCTAGCCGTAATAGCTGCAGTTGCCGCACTCATAGTACTAGTAGTATTAGAAATATGATTAGCAGCGGTAGTAGCTATAGTAGTAGTAATAGTAGTAGTGGTAGTAGCCATGGCAGTATTAGTAATTATGGTGGTAGTCATAGCAATAGTACTTGCTGTAGTAGAAGTAGCAGAAGTAGTAGCAGTAGTACTAGCAATAGTAGTGTACCTATAGTTGTAGTAGTAATAGTAGAAGCATTAGTAGAAGTCATAGTAGCTGTTGTTGTTGCCACTGTTCTAACAGCAGTGGCAGTAGTAGTAGTAGCAGTAGTGGTAGTAGTAGTAGTGGTAGTAGTAGTAGTATTAGTAGTAGTAATAGTAGTAGTAGTAATACTGGTAGTAGTCATAGTAGTCATAGTAGTAGTTATAGCAGTCGAAGTAGCGGAAGTAGAAAGTTTTAGAAGTTGTTGCAGCATTAGGCATAGTTGCACTAATAGAATTTGAAGCAGCTGTAGTAATAGTAGTAGTAGTAGTAGCAGCAACAGCAGTAGCGGTAGCAGTAGTAGTCCTAGTAGTAGTTGAAATAGTCGTAGTAGTAGTAGTATTAGATGTTGTTGTAGTAGTAGTAGTAGTACCAATAGTAGTACTAGTATTAATAGAAGTAGTTGTAGTGGTTGCAGTAGTAGTAGTAATGGTAATAGTGGTTATTGTTGTAGTTGTAGTAATAGTATAGTAGCAGTACGAGTTATAGTAATAGTTGTAGTAGGAGTAGTAGTAATAGCAGCAATAGCAGTTGTTGTAGTAGTAGTAGTAGTAGTAACAGCAATAGTTTTTTTTGTTTTTGTTGTTATTGTAGTAGTAGTAGTAGTAATAATAATAATAGTTGTAGTAGTACCCAGAGTAGTAGTAGTAGTAGTAGTAGTAATAGTTGTAGCAGTACCTAGAGTAGTAGAAGTAGCATTTGTGGAAGTAGTAGTTGTAGTAGTCTTGGTGGTGGTGGAAGTAGTAGTAGTAGTACCCGAAGTAGGAGTAGTACTATTAGATGTAGTAGTGGTAGCAGTTGTAGCAGTACCCAAAGTAGCAATAGTTGTCATTGTAGAAGTAGTTGTAGCAGTAGTAGCAGTAGTACCCCAAATAGCAGTAGTAGTAGTTCTAGATGTAGTAGCAATTGTAGTAGCAACAGTAGTAGTAGTAATAATAATAATAGCAGCAGTAGTAATAGACGTAGCAGCAATAGCAGTCACAGCAGTAATAGCAGTAGTAGCAGTAGGAGCCATACTAGCACCAGTAGCAGTAGTAGTAGTAATAGTACTACTTAGAGTAGTAGTAGTCGGAGTAGTAGTAGCAGAAGTAGTACTAGTGTGAGCGGTTGTAATCGCAGTTGTTGTAGTAGTAGTAGAAGTATTAGTAGCTGTAGTAGCAGTAGTAGTATTATTAGTAGTAGCAATAGTAGCCAACAATAGTAGCAGCAGTAGTAACAGTAGTCGTGGCAATAGTAGCTATAGTAATAGTAGTAGTAGTAGCAGCATTAGTTGTAACAGTAGTAGAGGTAGTAGAAGTAGTAGCAGTAGCAGTAGTTGTAGTAGTACAAATAGAAGTAGTAGTAGCAGTAGTAGAAGTAGCAGTAATTCCTAACGCTTTGTTCCATACCTTCTAACGGGTATGAAGTAGTAGTAGCAAAGCTAGTACCAATGGTACCAATAGTTGTAGTAGTAGAAGCGGTAGCAGTAGTAGTGGCAGCAGTAATAGCAGCTGCAGTAGTAGTAGTAACAGTAGTAGTAGTTGTTATTGTAGTAGAACTAGTAGTAGTAGTATTAGCAACACAGCAACAACAGTAGTCGTAGTTGCAGTTGTTGCTGCAGCATCGATAGTAGCAGCAGCAACAACAGTAGTATTAGTAGTAGAAGTAGTAGTAGTGGTAGTTGCAGGTGTAGTAGTAGCAGCAGCAGTAGTAGTAATAGTAGCAGAAGCGACAATAGTAGTAGTAGTTGTAGCAGTAGCAGTAGCAACAATTCTATTAGTATTAGTTGTTATTGTTGTAGTAGTAGAAGTAGTAGGTGTAGTAGTATCAGCAGTAGTTGTAGTGGTAGTAGTAGAAGTAGTAGTAGTAGTTAGAGTAGCAGCAGTAGTAGCAGTAGTAGTAATGGTAGTATTAGGTGCATTAGTAGTAGTAACTGTGGTCGTAGGAGTACTAGTAGCAGTTGTAGTAGTGGTAGTAGTAATAGAAGTAGTAGTAGTGGTAGTAGTAATAGAAGTAGTAGTAGGAGTAGTAGCAGCATTAATTGTAGTAGTAGTAGTAGTATTGGTGGTAGTCGTGGTAGTAGTTGTAGTAGTAGGAGTTGGAGTAGGGGTAGTAGTATGCATATTAGTAGTCAAAGTAGTGGTAGTAGTAGTAGTGGTAGGAGTAGTAGCAGCATTAATTGTAGTAGAAGTATTAGCAGAAGCCATACTAGTAGTAGTAGCAAAGGTAGTAGTCACAGTAGTAGTAGCAATAGTAGAAGTAGTAGTAGTAGTAGTAATAGTAGAAGTAGTAGTAGTAGTAGTAGTAGTGGTAGTTGTTGTTGTTGTTGTTATAGTATTGGTAGTAGTAGCAGTAGCAGTAGCAGTAGTAGTAGTAGTAGCAGTAGCAGTAATAGTAGGAGCACTAGTTGTAGTAGCAATATTAGTAGTAGTAGTTGTTGTTGTTGTTTTTGTTGTTATTGTTGTTGCTGGTTGTTGTTGTAGTAGAAGTAGAAGTAGTAGCAGTAATAATATCAGTAGCTAAAGTAGTAGTAGTAGCAGTAGTTGTAGTATTAGTAGTAGTACTAGAAGTAGTAGGTGTAATAGTAGAATCTGTAGCAATAGTACTAGTAGAGAGTAGTAGTTGAGGAAGTAGTGCGAGTTGTAGCAGTAGTGGTAGCAGTAGTAGCAGTAGCAGCAACAACATTAGTAGAACTAGTAGTAGAAGTAGCGGTAGAACTAGTAGTAGCAATAGCACTAGTAGCTGCAGCCATAGTGGTAATAGTAGTAGTCGTAGTAGTAGCGGCAGTAGCAGTGGTAGTAGCAGTAGATGCCGTAACTGAAGTAGTAGAATTAGTCTTAGTTGTTGTAGTAGTAGTAGCACCTGTAGCAGCAGTAGTTACAGTAGTAGCAATAATAGTAGTGGTAGGAGCAGTAGTAGCAAAAATAGTAATAGTAGTAGTAGTAGTAGTTATAGTTGTAGTAGCAGTTGTAACAGTTGTAGTTGCAGTAGAAGCAGTAGTAGTAGTGGTAGTAGAAGTAGTTATAGTAGTGGTAGTAATAGCAGTAGCCGTGGCGATAATAAAAGCACTAGCTATAGTAGTAGTAGCAGCAGCAAAAGTAGTATTAGCAGTAGTACTAATAGTAGTAGTAATAGAAGCTAAAGTAGTAGAAGCAGTAGTACCAGTAGTAGAAGTAGTAAGAGCATTGTAGCAGTAGTAGCAGCCGAAGTAGTAGTTGAAGTTGCAGTTGCAACAGTAGTAGGAGCAGTAATTGTAGCAGAAGAAGCAGTACTAGCCGTAGTGGATGTAGTATAGCAATAGTAGTAGTGATAGAAGTATCTGTAGTAGTAGTAGCCGCAGTAGTAGAAGCTATATTAATACTAGTAAGAGAACTAGTCGTAGCAGCAGCAACAACAGTCGTTGTAGTAATAGTGGTGGCAGTAGTAATAGTAGTAGTATAAGTAGTAGCTGTAGTAGTAGTAGTAGGAGTAGTAACAGTAGTAGTGGTAGCAGCTGAAGTAGTAGTAGCGGCAGTTGTATTGTAGTAGTAGCAGTAGTTGTAACAATAGTAGTAACTATTATAGAAGCGGTAGGAGCTACAGCAGCAATAGTAGTTGTACTACATGTAGTAGCAGTAGCAGTAGTAGCGATGGCAGTAGACATAGTACTAGCAATAGTAGAAGTAGCAGCATCAGGGACAGTAGTAGTAGTTGTAGTTGTTGTAGCAGCAGTAGTAGTGGTAGTAGTAGTAGTACTAGTAGTAATAGTATAAGTAGTAGTAGAATTAGTAGAAGTAGCAAAAGTAGTACGAGTAGTACCAGTAGTAGAGTAGTAGAAGTTGTAGCAGTAGTAGTGGTAGTAGTAGTTGTAGCAAGAGTAGTTGTAGTTGTAGGATAAGTAGTAGTAGTAGTATTGTAGTAACTGCTGCCGCAGTAATAGTAGTAGTAACAGTAGAAGTACTAGCAGTAGCAGTAGTAGTTGTAGTAGTAGTACTAGCAACAGAAATAGTAGTTGTAGTAGTTGTTGTAGTAGTTATAGTAGTTGTAGTCGCAATAGTAGTAGAAGTAGTTGTAGTAGTTGCAATAGTAGTAGTAGTAGTTATAGTACAAGCAATAGTAGAAACAACAACATTGGTAGCAGTAGTAATAACAACAACAACAGCAGTAGTAGTAGAAGTAGTAGCAATAGTTGTAGTAGTAGTTCATGTAGCAATAGTAGCAGCAGTAGTACTAATACTAGTATTAGTAGTGGTAGTAGTATTTGTAGTATTTACAGTAGTAGTAGGAGTAGTAGTAGCAGCAGTAGTAATCGTTGTCATCGTAGTAGTAGTAGTAGTCGTAGAAGTAGTTGTATTGGTAGTAGTAGTTGTAGTAGGAGGAGGAGAAGGTGGAGTAGGAGCAGTAGTAGGAGTATTCGTAGTTGGACTAGTGGTAGTAGTAATAGTAGTAGTAGTTGTAGTAGGAGGAGGAGAAGGTGGAGTAGGAGCAGTAGTAGGAGTATTCGTAGTTGGACTAGTGGTAGTAGTAATAGTAGTAGTAGTAGTTGCAATAGTAGTAATAGTAGTAGTGGTAGTAGTAGTAGTAGTAGTAGTAGTAGTAGTAGTAGTAGTAGTAGTAGTAATCGTAGTAGTAATCGTAGTAGCAATAGTAGTGGTCATTGTAGTAGTAGTCATGGTAGAAGTAGTAGTGGTAATAGTACTAGTAGTAGTGGTGGTGGTGGTGGTAGTAGTAGTAGTAGTAGTTGTTGTTATTGTTGTTGTAGTAGGAGGCGGAGAAGTAGTAGTACTTGTTCTTGTTCTTGTACCATAAGCAGTAGTAGCAATAGTAGTGGTAGTAGTAATAGTAGTAGTTGTAGTTGTAGTAGTACAAGAAGTAATTGTTGTAGTAGTAGCAGGAGGAGGAGTTGTAGAAGTAATAGAAGTTGTAGCAGTAGTACTAGTTGAAGTAGTAGCAGTTGTTGTGGTAGTAGTAGTTGAAGTTGTAGTAGTAGCAACAATAGTAGTAGTAGTAATAGCAGGAGCTGTAGTATTAGTAGTAGGAGTTTTAGTAGTAGTAGCAACAGCAGTAATAGTAGTAGTAGTAGTAGTAATATCTGTAGTAGCAGTAATAGGAGTAGTAGCAGAGCAGTTGTAGAAGCTATAGTAGCCATTGTTGTAGTTGTTGTTGTAGTAGTTGTAGTATTTGTAGTAGTGGTAGTAGTTGTTGTAGTAGTAGTAGCAGTAGTAGTTGTAGTAGTAGTAGTAGGAGTAGTAGTAGTAGTAGCTAAAGTAGTAGTAGTAGAAGTAGTAGGAGCGTTAGTATTTGT